>JAYMFT010231738.1:0-11182 GCA_038088735.1 Panulirus argus
AGAAGGGGCCAAGTGAGGATTTTCCCTCTAAGGCTCAGTCCTCTGTTCTTAACGCTACCTCGCTGATGCGGGAAAAGGCAAATGTGTATGAAATGATGAATATATATATATATATATATATATATATCAATGAGAATGAAATCATGTGAAGTATAAATGACATTCAACTTAAAATCCTAAAAAATTAATGGTCTCTTAGCTCATCATCCTCATACATATATGGCAAGATATTCATAACACAGTGCCTCATTCTGCTCTGAAAAATTATATATAGACTTTTTCTTAAATGATTTTGGATATTTTCATAGCACATTCCCTGGATATTTTTTTTAATGAGCACTTGAAAGTTCACATTTCTGTGAAATGGCTGTCTATCTTCTTGATTATGCAGATATTAGTTTCAACAATAATATAATATAATTATACTCAACACTCTAAATATATACATCATCAACATAGGACATTGGTCAACAAGGTATTAAAAATAGTTGTAACTTTACTACTAACACATGGTTTTCTTAAAATTCTGCTTCAGCTGAAGGTGTTGATGAGGTAGGAATGTGTATTGTCATTCATAAGAAGCCATGCTGAAATGATGCACACTTTAAGTGAACAGCCACCCACTAAATTCAATTAGAATCTTAATATAAAGCTGTAAGAATTAAAGAAAAGAATAAATATAGAAATGAGACAAAGAAAATACTGCATTAAAGAAATAAAAATACTAAACAAAAATATGACGGGACTGGCCACCTGTGATACCCTTAACATAAAAGTCTGCTTAACAACTTCAGAGCAACAGTTCCAGTTAGTAAAGGAAGAAAATACACATGCTGTACCATATACTAAGAGGAAATGATACAACACTTTTGGTTGATTTGATTATGAAACTGGAGAAGTTGGTGAGACTGAGTTTGGGAGTGTGTGTGAAAGGAGAAAGTTGAGAGTGAATGTGAATAAAAGCAAGGTTATTAGGTTCTGCATGGTTGAGGGACAGGTTAGTTGGGGTGTAAGTTTGAATGGAGAAAAACTGGAAGTGAAGTGAAGTGTTTTAGACATCTGGGAGTGAACACAGCAGCAACTGGAACCATGGAAAAAGAAGTGAATCCCAGGGAGGGAGAAGGGGTGAAGGTTCTGGAAACACTGAAGAACATGTGGAAAGAGAGGACATTATCTCAGAGGGGCAACATGGGTATGTTTAAAGGAATATTAGTCCCAAAAATAAAATCATATTTTGGGGGGAAGGCATGTGCTGTGAGGAGGAGAGTGGATGAGTTGGATTTTTTTTTTTTTTTTTTTTTTTTTTAAGGCTCCAGTCACGGACAAAATAGAGAGAGGACAATATGTGGTGTGAAGTGGTTTGGGACCCCTGCAGTGCTCAAGAAGTCAGCCACATCCAACAGACCTACCAGGACCAAAGATTGTGAAGTGTCATGTGTGTCTGCCAACTGAGGAGTAGGCGTTCAGTGTCTTCAGATTGAGAGTTGCTTCTGGACATGGGGGTGTCTTATTATGATGAACTGATGCTAATAATGTTGAAGAGATATCTGTATCTAGTTGCATGACTACAAGACATGTTTAAAGTTTGTTAGGTTATTTGAGATTTGGACTTGAAGAACATCATACTTTCCTATGAAGTTGATACACTATATATGAAATTTATGCAACAATTGGTTCATATCTTTAACAGATTATTATCTCAGCAAAAATACTGGCAAAGTAATAAGCTTTACTTAAATTTACACACACAACTCACCATGTCTGCACATTAACTTTCATACACAACATTCACAAGAATATTCTGAAACAAAACTTATAATGACTAAGATATGGTTAAGGGAATGATTAACTATAAAATTTGATGGAGTGTGGGTCTTGATGATTTGATACAGTCCTGCTCATCTCACCTTGGCTTCAGCTGAAAACCATGTTAACCATTTGATTAGTATTTCTTAACAATCTTAAATGATAATCTATTCCAATATGTATATCAGTCTGACAAGAGAAGGATCTGTTCTAAATGAAAATATTATCCGACCCATAGACACAAGACAATTGTCATCATCCTGGTACACAGTGGCAAATCAACACACTAATTACTTTTGAAAAGATTAAAGATAGGAAGACTTATGCTTTCTCACTATGAGAAAAGCATGTGTTAAATCAGTGAAAATTATCAGAAGCTGACATCACTCTTGCTATGTATCCCGAATCTGCAGGATGATATTTTCACGCAAAATCTTTCAGACCAGGACTAACAAAATAAAGTTTACAGTCCTGCTACTATAGCAAAAAACATCCTACCAACAGTTTCCTGACCTAGAACTGAATCCAGACCTTATACAGTGTAAATGTAAAGATACCCCAATTATGACAAAAATCATATGTTATGTAATAAATGTGTATACAGTAAACAGAAGAGCACTGGTGACATACGTATATCCCAACTCATCACCAACATGACTTTTAGCACTGCAGTGTAAATGAAAATACTGAGTTGAGCAATTCCTGCTCAAAAAAGAGAAAAAGAAAAATCAATCTTATTATTTTAGCTCTCAAAACTACTTTGGTTACAGTATATACACTATCTATCTATTAGACTGATAGACCTATCTATATTATAGTATCTGTATCTCTGACATCTGTTCCTCCTGGAACCCCCTTCAAGGGGGTGGTTACTGCAAAAGAGTCTCTGCTTATCCCTGTCCTTACATGCCCCCCTCACATACATCATTCCAAGAATTCTTCCACATTTCTGTCCCTCCAATACACCTATTCATGATAATACTTCTGCAAATGTCCATCACTTTACTAACCTTCTACTGGCCTCCAATCCTTACCATTAATTTGAAAATGCAATGCAGATCAATTTATGTGTGTAAAAATTTACAGAACCCTCATAACAGTCCAAACAAGACAAATAAGCTCAGTTTGGCTTTGTTTCATTCCACTCACCTAAGCTGCTTTCCCTTGCCTGTCTTCTTTAGCTTAATTGGTATGAAGGATTTCTAAATACTTCATATAAAATTTTTCATGTTTGTATATCTTACATCTAAGTTGGAGAGCTATCAGAAGATTTTTTAGTAGGACTATACAAGCCTAATTTCACTGCTACTTCTTTTGGTTGTCGTGGCACATTCCTAGTTGGGAAAGGATTGAATGTGATTGGTTTAATTGGACTTCTTGGGATAGAGCTATCATCTTTCTTATAACCTTGTTTCTGTTCTAATGTGAAAGTTCTAGAACTCTGAGGGGATACCACTTTACTCTTTGTGGCTGCTTGTGATACCTCAGTATCCTTAGAAAAGCCAGTAATTCGTTCATGTGATTCATGAATAGCTGCAGTGGGCACATCACCTGACACTGATTTAGCTACAATAGGTACTTCACTTGATACAAATTTAGCTGCAGTGGGTACTTCACTTGACGTTGATTTTGTAATTTTATGACTTTGTTTATAAGCACTATGACCACTTTCACTTTTCTCACTAACTGATTGACTACGCATGGGTAACTCTGTTTTTTTATCCAGTTCTTCCTCTGAAGCTGTCTTCACAACTGGAGCATTAACTGGGCTGTCTGTTTTCTTAAGATTTGTACCCTCAACAGATTTTTGTCTTAATATTCTTTCAATGATTTCAGTATTTTCCTTAACAAGTTCCTGCAATGCTACTTCACTGTTTCTTCTTTTTGGCATTTTTCTTTCACCATCTTTCGAATTTCTAAGATGTCTTGAACTCTGTTGTATGAGGAAACAGAAGACATCAGGATCAAGAGTGATATCTGCATCAAGACTGAGTGACTTAACTCCTCTCCAAAGTCTCTGTCGAATTGCCTCCGAGCTGAGATCTTTGCCATTAAAAAAATCAGTCTCAGTTTCTGCTTCATTGTCTTCAGAGTTTTTGTCCTCTGTGTCTTCGGTTAGCCTGCCATATGCTCCAACTTCTTCCTCTTCCTCAGTATTTATATCATTTGTAAAGAAAGATATCCTGCCTTCAAGAGAGGCAGATAATGATGAATCCCTGTCTGCAGCTGATATCGGAGATGAAACTCCTTCCTGTGATGCTTTTAGAGGTGAATAATGGCTGACAGATGTTTCTGTAGATGATATGCCATTTTCTTCACTCTCAACTGTCACAGCCAAATTACTGGTTTTAGTAAGTGATGCTGTGGGAGATACTACCTTGTCATGAGTTGTTATCTCAGGTAAATCACCTTCAGGTTTTGTCCAATTTAGGGCTCTTTCATCCATATTGAGCAAAGCTGAAATTCTTTCCTCAAGTGAAGGTCCCGGGGAATGTTCTCTTTCTAATTTTATTTCACTGGGTAACTCAGTACTTTCACAGGATTCACATGTTGCTGTAACTGCTTCTGGTAACGTTGGTGATATTTCACCAGACTGATCCCATCCAATCAACGACAAGACTTCTTTCTCAAGAGGTGTTTCAAAGTCTGATATTCTGTTATCTGTAATGGTTTTCAGAGACCCCTCCTGAAACATCACAGCAGGAGGCAGGATTTCAGGGTCAACATTATCATCTGAATATGGAATTTCACTACTTTGTGGCAAGCTGAAAGATGAAGATGCAATGGTAACTGGGGTTGTTACAGATGCAGACGGACTACCAATCACTGATAACACTCTGGGGGATACATGCTCTGCTTTTGTTGCCGTTGGTGAAGACACTTTCGTCTCATATCTGTTCAAAGGAGAACTTTGGTAATCAATGGATGGAATTATATCACTAGTATCAAAAGCTGACACAACATTTTCACTGTCAAATGTTGTGGTAAATGCAGAAATTCCACTGCACACACAAGGAAATGTAAATTCTTTAGTAAATGTTTCTGGCGATAGTGCAGAGTCTAGAGTTGCTATTGGTGAGATACTGTCAGTCATAACTGTATTTTCAAATGAAATCCCATTATTCAAGTTTGTAGTTACTGGTGTAGCAAAACTGCTCATTATTTTACCTGTAAGTAAACCAACATCACCACCATCAACAGATGTAATGCTTGTTTCACTCTTAAATACCTCTGCAAATGTTGGGAATCCACTGTCCAAAGTTAAGAAACCAGATGGAGGTCCAGCTTCAGAAGTCACAAGTACAGATGAGCCAGGACTTTCAACAGAGGCCATTATTGGTGGCACTTCCATACTCACAGCTGTTTCAACAAATGATTGTCCACCTTCTGAAGATGTAGCTGCAGGTGTGACAAGACTACCATCTGATGTTGTTGATGGAATCACATCAATGTTAACACTCATAGTTAAAGATGAGATCCATGAACTGGGACTTAGTGTTGATTCTGGAGCAATTGTTGCAGCACAAACTTCTGCAAACTCTATATCTCCATCAGGGATTCTTGCTTTTTCCTCATAAATGCTTTGCTTTGCTTCAGAAACTGGTGTATCTTCTTCTGAATCCATTGTAAGGCACAACAATCCTGACTTTGTTGTAAAGTCTGTTTGCAATTCTTGAATACCTGACTCAGCCTTAATTACATTTTCTTTAAGCTTTTGGCAAATTGCATCAAACATACTAGATTCTGGAGTTTGGACGTTCTTTTGTCTTAAAGAGTCAGTTTCCACTAAGCTGTCACCACCTCCAGCTTTAGTAATTTCATCATAAGACTCTTTCAACTTTATGAAGTCTTCATTTGTACTGTCTGGAGATATCATATCATCCCCTGGATGTTCATATACTGTTTCAAGATTTTCTGAGGATTTAATGGGCAGCACTGATGAATCATTGTCTTTTAATTCTACAAATATCTCATTCTCTAGTGTGAATGTCTTGCATCCTACATCATCCACCAAATCATCTTGATGATTTAAAGGAAGGAGTGGATATATCTCGCTTTTAATTGCAGTAACGCCTTGTGAACTAACAACATCTAATTCATTATCGTTTTTTTCATCATGTGGACATATGGGGGAAGTAACAAGACCAGGACGTCCAGTGTGAATTTCAAAAATATTACTCCTTTCATCCTCTACTGTGATCTTGGGGGATTTGGGAGGGATGAGAGGGATGTCTTGTGAAGTGTCTGGAGGTGAAACAGGAGGTAGTCCAACTAATGACCATTTAGCTGCTCCATGATGGTTCTGACTTTGTTTTGGTGAAAGTGTAGGAGATTTACTGGGTGATCTGGATGATTTTTTGATAGGAGAGCCCCTTGGAGATGGCGTCGACGAAAGTGATTTGGATGGTGAGGCATTTGGAGAAGGCTTTGTTGGTGTAATAGGTTCATTTCCATGACTTGGTGATGAAATCTTTGGTACAGGACTATCCATGGGTGATCTCTCTGGAGTAACATTGTGTTGTATGCTAAATGGGGATGAGGATCCCGGAACTTGATTAGCTCCTTCAGAACTCTGTTTCATAAAGCTGACATCACTAGGAAATGGAATCCTGGCAATGATTTCAGCAGCAGTTAGATTCTTTCCAGCAAGTAGGTCCTCCAGAGGAATCCCAGTTTCCATGGATTTAAAGTCCCATAGAGGAGGCTCTGTTGCTAAGAAAACCTCAGACTCCTGTTCTTTTAAAGCAAAGTCCTGTTGCTGAGGTTCAGGGGGTAATGCTATCTGATGTGTTTTGTCAACATTTAAAAATGCATCTGTTTTTTGTTGAACTGGAACACTCTCTTGTGTTTGTGATTTTTGTACAGGAGTTACTGATGGCAATGGGACCTGGGAAACTGGCTTTTGTTTATCCTGAGTTTGTTCTATGGACTGTGGTTGTGCTGGCTTGGGTGAGGTCTTGCCTTTTTCCTGAACTGTTTCAAGACGTGGGGAAGTCGTCGCAGGTCGAGGTTCTGTGGTTGAATCAGCTTCAAGGTCACTCAGTTTGTCTTCTTCCTCATCATCACATAATTCTGTAGATGTGCTGCTGCCACCATCATCATCATCTGTGGATGAGAGTGTTATAATAGAGATGCTGATAAGTATAAAATTCCTCAGCTGAAAAACTTTCTTACCAGATAATGTGTGTAGTGAAAAAAAGAAATTTTATATGTCAAGAAACTTGACAAATTGTACACTGGTTGTTCTTTGTGATACATGTTTAATTCTAAGTGCATAAAAGTTTCTCAAAAGACAATTACATTAAGACTACTTTAAAGTTTATGGTTCCAGTTAATTTTTACTTGTACTTATTGCTTAACACATCTTTGCATATCCTCCAGCACATAGTACACACACACACAAACATATACATTATATACATACATGGATGGAGCAAAAAAGGTTTTAAGTGATTGGGGCCTAACCATGCAGGAGGGTGAAAGGCATGCATGGGACAGAGTGAACTGGAATGCTGTGGTATACTGAGGGTCGATGTGCTGCCAGTGGACTGAACCAGGGCAATGAAGTATCTTGGGTAAACCATGGAAAGGTCTGTGGAGCTCAGCTGTAAAATGGGAGTGATGGTTTTCATTCATTACACATTGACAGCTACCTTACCTTTCCTTACCTACTTCAGACTGGAGCTTCGAGTGTTCATAAGTATGTGTTTACTTTACCCTAACTTATTTAATCAGAAGGAACCATGAGTGTTCATAAGCTTGTCTTTACCTATCCTTACATAATCAGTAGGAACCATGAGTGTTCATAAGCTTGTCCTTACTTTACCCTTCTTTACTTAATCCGTAAGAACCATGGGTGTTCATAAGCTTGTCTTTACCTCATCCTTCCTTACCTACTTCAGAAGGAACCCCAAGTGTTCCCAAGCTTGGCGTGGCACCTTCAAGGAGCTTGACTCCTGAGGGAAGAGAGGCACGTCGATCTCTTCTCGGGGTGTCTTTCCAGTGGAGAGTTTCCATCTTCGGCGGGCCTTGAGAGCCGCCTGGAAGTTGCTTCGTGGGTTGGTGTGGGCTGCGGAAGGAGCCTGTAGATGTTATCGGCCGTTTCTGTTGTTGTGGCGTTGACCGTGTTCCCGTTGAATCGCTCAGCTTTCGTTCAGCCTGTGGATAAAGTGAAAACTGTTTAAGACAGTTTTACAAAGATATATTTAACAAATGTGCTACCCATTGTGAGATACGGAAAGTGCACTGAGTCATCTAAACCTTGGTTCAATAAGCACTTTTATCTATTTTTCTTTATATTCCCAAATACTTTGTTTGTCCCATTTTAGAGTTACAGGCTCCTCACATACCTCTATCCCCCTTCATGTCAATCATTACACATATCATCTGCAATTTTCTACTACACATATCATCTACAATTTTCTACGTTACTTAATCTGTAGAGCCTCTTTATTTTCCTCTCACTTCCAGCTGGTACAGGAACTGGTAATACCTCCCCTTGCAAGGGTATGGTTTGCCAATACACATCAATATAGTATGCTATCATTTATTCCAAATTTTCTTAAAATTTTAATGTTTTCATCATGAACAACATCATAGAAGCAAAACATGCTTCAATCAAAATCCATTTTGGATAAGAAAAATGAAATGAGAAGAATGCAGATTTTAATCAGGAATACAAGTGTGTAAGTAGACTTGACTGTTAAGTCTTCTTCCTGAGGATTTATGTAAAGTTTAAATATTAAAAAACTAAATCTCAGCTCTAACCTGTATATTTCCATACCACCCTGTTTTCCATATTTGTCATAATGGTTAACAGGTTCTGTGACACATCTGAACATACCTGGAATAATTCTTTGATCAATTCTGTCAATGTCATTTGCAATTTCAGCTAAAATAAAATCTTAACAGCATAATTTGGGATTATCTTTTCATTTTGCTCACTGTGTTTATCTTTCCAGCTGATTGAGGAATTACATCGTGTTAACCAGAACTAAGAATATATAATAATTGATCTTTAGTACATTCATAAAGACTTCAATCTTCCTGCACACTGTAAAAAAGCAATCCTCCCTCAGAAAATATGTAGTAAAAGATCATTATCCCTGAAGGACAATTAACTATATTACATTATCATTATAAGATCCAATGATATCACATTTTCCTTCAAAAACAAAGAAAAAATGTACTATCCTCTCTCTAAAATAACAGATACCAACTGCTATCATAATGAGCAAAAGACATCCATTAAACAAAGTACATCATTCTGTCTAGAATGAAAAATGATAACCATCATTTTCCAGATTAAAGGGTAAAATATATAATTTTTTATAATAGCATCCCACTGCAGTACAAAGGAAGATATACAGGTTCCTCTCCAGTGTCATAGAAGGCCATTGTGTTTTCTGGAACAAAGGAAAAATCAAAGACTCCTGTGCCCACTTAGGTCTACCCATCAACCTTCGATATCGATGTATTGTACCCACTGCACACTCCATGCTTGCTTCCACCTATCCCCTGCATATATATCCACTGTACACTCTATGCTTGCCTCCAACTACCCCCAGTAATTGTACCAGCTATGCACTCTATGGTTGCCTAAACTTACCCCCAGCTATTGTACCCAATGTACACTGTGTGCTTGCCTCCATGTACCTACAGTTATCTTATTCACTGCAAACTCCATGTTTACCTCCACTTATCCACAGCTATTTTACACACTGTATGCTTTATGTTTGCCTCCTTCTACCCCGAGCTATTGTATCCACTATATGCTCTATGCTTGCCTCTCCTACCCCCAGCTATTACCCACTGTGTGCTATATGCTTGCTTTCACCTTCCCCCGGCTATGTACCATTCTTCTAAATTAATAAAACTTACAGAACACAAGATCAAGAACAAAAGGCAAAACATTTTCCTATATCTTGAACAGCAGATACAATACCTTCTTAAAGGCAGACCAAACCTACCTCCATTTTCATAAGAGAGCAATAGAGAGACAGATCATCTCTGAGTAATCAAGTATTAAATATCTTTTCTACTGAAAATGGTATGCTATTCAACCTAAGAAAAATCATAGTGTGAACCTATCGTTGAAAAACTGCAAACTAATGAAAAAAGCGATAAAATGGGTGAAATCTAAAGGGGGTAAGATTCTCATCATTACAGGTTAGATGCATGCTGTTGCTGTGGCCCTTAAAAATGAATTGTAAAATACAAGGGAAATCAATTTAACACTAAGAAGAAAATACATACAGGAGTTCCTACCTTCTTCTTGGGCTTCATGACAGGGATAACACCTTGAGGAACAACCCGTCGAGTCTTGGAGGTGAGGGCTTTCTTGCCCCTCAGCAGGTGGTTCATGGTGAGGGGTGTTGTCTTGTGGATGCCAGCACCTGTGTTCGAAACCCCACCAGCTAGGGTCGAGCTCATTCGAAGCTGAGATGCTGCAATGCAACCAGAGGTAAACAAAATATATGCTTCCATTTATAAGAGGAAGAAGAATGCTTCCACAAAGAGACTGGTAACTGGAATACATAAAGTTTTTGCAAATAATGATAAACAAATGTGAATGGAAAATATTATAAAATTGTGTTAAAAACATCTGTTTCATGCTCAGTCAATACACCAAATAGGTGTTTAAAGCCCTTTTAAAATGAATTGGTGTTACTAATGGCTTGCTGCAATACCATTGCTGATGCAACCAGTCTACAAATCAGCATTTGCATTATAGTGGCAGTTTCGAACATAGCAGCAATGGTTCTCCACTGTTGTTGGGCAAATGGTTTGACAAGCATGAGTGTTGGCTTCCAAAAACTTTGAAAACTATGGATCTGCATTCCCTTATATTTCTAACCAAGTGTATTTCTAATTTA
Source organism: Panulirus argus (assembly GCA_038088735.1). Taxonomy (NCBI): domain Eukaryota; kingdom Metazoa; phylum Arthropoda; class Malacostraca; order Decapoda; family Palinuridae; genus Panulirus; species Panulirus argus. The sequence goes on from JAYMFT010231738.1 coordinate 10,683, forward strand.
CCATCATGTCCCCATCCACACAGATTAAAACAAATTAGGATACTATTACTGTCATCCAGCAGAAAACTGTCATAGACATTCAGGTCTTAAGTTCTCTGGCTTTCCCATCTACTTTCAACATTTACATTCAAAATGCAAATAGCTCAGTTAGGTAGTCACAGAATATAAAAACCTTTCTATGCATAAATCCCAAACAGTCTGCTGCCAGCTGAACTGGATATCTTACTTGCCTTTTTCTGGCAAAACAAGAACCATGATCTGAAGCCTTTAATTATGATCTGAGGTTTGTAATTACGTACAAAGGTAATTTGGTCTCCACCCTGCTTCCACTTTGCTGCATGTCTCATGTCATATATATATATATATGTATTTTTTTTCATACATATTTGCCCCTTCCCGCGTTAGCGAGGAAGCGTTAAGAATAGAGGACTGAGCCTTAGAGGGGAAAATCCTCACTTGGCCCCTTCTCTGTTCCTTTTTTGGAAAAGCAGAAACTGGAG
>JAYMFT010231749.1:0-11182 GCA_038088735.1 Panulirus argus
GGGGAGAGAGAGAGAGAGAGAGAGAGAGAGAGAGAGAGAGAGAGAGAGAGAGAGAGAAAATGAAACCTGTTCCATAAACAAGTTAACGCTTCGTAGTTCCACGAAACAATAACTCCCTCCCTCTCTCTCCGCCCGCTGCACTGCCATAATAGCATGAAAATATTATTAAAAAAAACAAACAAACAAATAGACATGTTATCCCCTGGAGTGGCGCACACACGCTGGCGAATCCCAGTAATTGCCCGTGGCCACAACACAAGCAGCGGGACTGGAAACAGAATGCTGCTACCTGGAATGACTAATTGCATCACTGCCCGCGAGCTTATGGTGCATCGAACGCGTGATTGTGAACCTGGTTGACTTTGGGAGTCAACGTTCAGTGGTTTAGCAAGGTGATGGCTTTACGCTACACCAGTTTCCCTATTTCTATGTTAGCTGGGACAGCACGGGCAACTGAATGCCCTAACCAAGGCCACCTCATTAACACTACATATATATATATATATATATATACACACACACACACATCCTAGCCTAATCTGCGTACCCAATTTATTGATGAACAGCTGTGCTGACTATGGACCGCCCACCATAACCAGGATTCGAACCTAAGCGGTCGACCCCGGATGGCCCGTGAATGCACCCACATGGTCAGCAACGCTCACCACTGTACCACGGAGGTTCCCAACGCTACAAGTTTAATGTTAGCTGTGGTGATTTCGGTTTTATTCTGTACTCTGTATTATGGATAAGCTGGGCTCCTTATTGTTTTCAATAACGTTATTTTCAACTTTGTTCTATTCATATTCTGACTTCTGAACTCTGGTTTCTTGAAGGGACGATAGAGAATTGCAGTAAATTGTCTTTTACACAACAATAAACGTACATTATTCTCTCCCTTTATGGTAATGATTACAACACACAACTCTGCGTGGAGGAACATGAGAATTTTAGAACAGGGTTTTCCATGTATGCAGTTTTTCAGTGAATATTTTTCGCATACAACCTCTAATGTGCAAAGCTTTTAGCATATTGCACACACCCAAACACACACACACACACACACACACACACACACACACCCATCACCTGCTGTATGAAAAAGATTTGGACGCGCAAAGGGACACTATGTGTAAAACACTCTTTGGTCTTTACAAGAAAGGCTTCCACATACACAGACACAGGCACACTCACACGCACACACGGACACAGACATAGACAGAGGCACACAGACACAGACACACACACACACACACACACACACACACACTCACATATACATACAGCCTCAAGGAACGGGGCAACATGAGAACAAATCTGTCTGGCGCTAATACACACACACAGCAATCACAAGCATGAAAATTTTCAAGACAAAAACACACCTGAGACTTTTCTTCTCGCTATTACAACGCAGTGTGACACCTTCGAGTAATGTGAATATTGCAGACGACACACTCGCTGGTGGCGCCAGCCGTCGTTGCTGGACACAACGGGAAAAAAACAATTAATATTGTTGAATTCGTTGCCATATGCCTCCACAAACAGCAAACGAATTTCATGGGGCATATAATTCCTCCAGTCAAATTTTTGAGTGTGTACCAAAACTCTATGAATCTTATAACTGACATCTTTGTGTAAAGTATTTGTTGTTAGGTTACAGTATACCATCTTACTCATAAGCTTGGGCTAGGTAAACAGATAATTGATCTCCCCAGTACGTTATTCAGAAACTATGGTGTTTGTCTGGAGTTGCTTATATGGATAAACATTTATGTGAGGAGGATGAGCGTTTCTCAAAAGGCTGGAGCCCCATAGCAACGTGATAGTGAAATCAACTGAAGGATAATGATATGGATCATGAAGAAAACGAAAGGATAATCATTCATGCAAACGTAGATAGATAGATAGATAGATAGATAGAGAGAGAGAGAGAGAGAGAGAGAGAGAGAGAGAGAGAGAGAGAGACCAAAACAGCAACTTAGTCCTATCATTAAGCTATGTACATTTATTATATGGTGCATACACACACAAACCCCTAAAGCGCTTTCTGTGGAACATACATTGGATTCCGTATCCATTAACAGCTGAGTGGTCGTTAAGCCAGGACGTGCACCATACCAGTAAAAACAAGAAACAAAACAAACATAAAAAAAAATAATTTCTGATCACACTGGACTAAGTGTCAATATGAGTTAATATGAGTTACGTGTGTTGGGGACTGTGGAAGCTAAAGTCAGTGTGAAGAGATTGGGGTGGTCAGGGCAAGGCTCCGACTGTTAGTGTGGCACTACTCAGGTGTTGCCGGAGTGTGTGTGTGTGTGAGAAGGTATGTTGGAGGCGATTCGTCTGTCAGGAAACTAGTACGTTTGTCAGTGAGGACGGAGGACACACGACAGCAGGTGGACACTCACTCGCCACACGCAGGCGTGGTATACATACATACGTCAACATGAGCTCGACTGAAGAAGGTGAGATACTGTAAAAGCAGACTTTTATGCTCTGTGTGTATTAATAGGGACAGATATTAATCTATAATCTTTCAGAGTGGCTATTATATTGATATGCCTATCTCTCCAACAAGCACGTATTACATACAGTACCAGACAGATATCACCCATGTGTGGGCCTCAATCAAGATATCACCCATGTGTGAGCCTCAATCACCAGAGGACGTTGGAGCAGGAAGTGGTGGTTCAGAGGAACGATGAATTCGGTAGCTTAGTCAGTTTGACCTGTGTTTTCATTTATGCGAAGTAATATCAGAGATGTCTTACTCATACATCTCTCTCTCTCTCTCTCTCTCTCTCTCTCTCTGTGTGTGTGTATTGGTGCCATTTATACATATAATAGACCGACGTAATTCGGACGTGTCGTACTTATATATCTATATGCTTATATACAAAGGAATTCAAGCAGCAACAGACCAATGAGGCTCTTCGAGACTGTTTGTGATAGAGATGTGAAACTCGTGGATCAATATGGCAAGAGTCGAAAGACGTATACATCCAAAATACAAAGATGCTGTAAACTATTCACGTACATGAGCCACAAAAAAAAATGTTCTTCGTTGACTTTAAGCGATGCTTTTACCAAGACTGTTTATAAACGTACTAATGGCACTACTTTCAACCACGCTGATTGGTAAACGATTCCTTATATTATCAGTCCTATTGGAGAATAAGCACTTCTTTTATATCGGTATGATATAAAGTAATATATAAAACGATATATGTCAACGTATATCCTCCCTCAACCTTCCGACTCTATAGGGATCGCCCTTGGCCTGCCTTGACCAATCGACCTTAAAAAGACCATTAACGACCCTTAGCTAGTATTCAAGAGCGCTTTCTCTTCTTTGTTCTCTCTTATTGGCGTTGCAACTGAACCAGTGGGAGACTCGTTGAAAACTGTGGCTAGCTGTGCTCCCGTTTGTGTTGACTGTTGGCCATTGCTTCTGGCACACAGTGAGAGATGGAAGGTAAAAGATAAAAAGTCAGACACGAGCTAACAAGAGAGCATCTAGTTCCGCGCTCGTTACGTTACCTCTCTAAAGTTCCTTTGGAACATCGGCTGGAAATGACTACACCTCACTGAGGGTATATATATATATATATATATATATATATATATATATATATATATATATATATATATATATTTCTATCTATGATACACCAGAACTAGAGGCCACCATCCACATAGCAACGTCCCACACACCACTAAATGGTTCACCTTCACCGCCTCATCTGCTGTGGCTTAGTCCACTAATACCACCTCTCATCCTTATGTTCCACATCGATCCAGTTCATGTTATCTATTGCACGTCTCTGGCCCCCTTTATGTTTTTTCCATATGAGTAGGTAGGAGGGGGAAAAGGAAGGCGTTGGATGAGGTGCAGCTGAGATACGGAGGATTCCTGTAGATATATGGTGCACTTACTTATATTTTCCTGGCAGACTGGGTGTGTATATGTGTGTGTGTCACGATAGGGAGCACCCTGACAGCACTTCGAACCCTACTCCTGCAGAAGTATGGTTTTGTACGATTCAGTGGTGTGCTTTTCCTCGTGCAGTTATAATAGTCTGAGCTGTGCAGTGTGTGGTCGGTCAGTGTCGTTACCAATGAATGATATCGAACTGTAGTTATTGTCCTGACAAGGGAAAGGGCGTCCCAGTGGGGCAGAATAAATATATAAAGACCCAACGAAAAAGAAACATGGTGTATCGTGTAAAAACTACAGGTCTCTCCTAACTCAATTGTACCTGGGCTGTCGATTAAGACTTATTTCCCGGCCCCTGTCATATTCCAGGTCAGAAAGATTAAGAAAACGTCAAATCAACTTTGTGCTCGTTAACTTAAACCGTTTCTATGACGTATGTCAGACAAAACTGATTTAATAACAGGTCAAGGCGTCAAACAACTGACAAATTGATATTTGGTCAAGGCGTCCAAAGATTGGCAAATAAATAATTCATTATAGAATCGTGAATCAACAGTCGCAAGGCTGCTGGCGTTTATCATTATGGTATGACGTATGATAGATCTGGAAAATAACAAGCACGAAGGTCTCGTCGTCCCTCACACACACACACACACACACAAAGAATGGCCATATCCCGCCAAGGATGAGCCACGACGTAGACAATGCGAAGAAGCTGTTAGAATCTTACAAGTGTTCTGATGTATTCAGACTCGACCCCCTTCAGAGCGAAGAAGAAGGATCTGAAACATCTCTTCGTTCCTCTTGTGTTCTTCGCAACAAAAGACGCGGCCCCTGATGAAGCTGTGCATGACCCGCAGACAGCAGACGGCCATGAACTTCTGCCCTTGTGTGCAAGCGGCCACTAAAGGACACCGTCCCATTACACGATGCCCTGAAAATGCATGAAACCAAGACATTTTGCCATCCTTTATAAAACCCCAGTATCAAGGAAGAGACTCCGAGACTTACAAAGCTGTTTGGAATCGGCTGCATCCACGGGAGAAATGAGAGTGACCCGGGCCCTCAGGCCAACTTGGGTTCTGGGCCCCCTGATTACAGTCATATCCTATACGCTGACTTAGTTGAGGGGGCCCTCTTGACGTGTCCGAGTGTCACACTTCTGCAGCTCGTTTTCTATGCTGTTGGCAAAGGAAGCACCTTGGAAGGAACACTCAAACATAAACTTTCTAACCTACTAGTCTTACTCACAATGGCTGGGATGAGCAGAAACCTGATGGTCAACCTATTGATTGTGCGGACATACGTCCTAGATCCCTCAGCAATGTCCATAGCGTGTGCATGTAATGATGGCCTCCCAGTATTTGAGCAGGTTGGGATACATTCTAGATTTCACGCCTTTGGAGATAAGAATAATTCAGACGTCTTTATGCAAGCGGTCAACCATCTCGCTGGGATGTATATGTCACAGGTTAATGTGTTCAGTAGATACAGAAGGACCAAAGGCGGTTGAGGTTTTCTGGAAAGAAGCTCACTGGAGAGAAGGCTATAAGTAAAATCATCCATTGACAACGCGTTCCATTGCCAGTGGTGTGGAAGGAATTCGTAAAATGACGTAAATAAAAGAGGCAGTTGGAACTAGTGACATTTAGTGATTTCACAGACATAACAGACTGTCGGTAAAAGAGGAGACAAAATAGCATTCCTAGATCGTTAGCTGAAATCCCTCTCGGGAACTGGTAAAACATTGCCTTTTTTTTTCTTTTCCTCCTACAGGAACGAAGGGAAGGAGTGATAGCTGTGAGGAGCCGACGCCGTGGCAGAGTCGCGTGAGTAGCCCTTCCCAGCGTCTGGCCTCACTCCTCCACTCCTCAAACCTGTCTGACCTCACCATCACCTTCCCTGGAAGAAGGAAGACTATTAAGGTATTCTGTTCTACAGTATGTTTCAACACACACACACACACACACACAAATCTTGACATTTTCTCTCTCAGATTCTGTTTGTGAAATATCGTTAAGTTTAGTTTAGCGATTTAGTGACACAGGATTTCTCATCGAAAAGTTAGTACCTGATTTTTTAAATAGATAGTTGACAGATAATTTTATTGCTGTTTGAATACTATTCTTTTTATCTACTATGTAATTTTGATCATTATATTCGCATTATCATCCAAAGTTACGTTTCACAGGTTTCAGTCTAGATTAGCTGCAGGTTGAATTAGATTAAGCATCATACGCTGCACATCAAGATCATCAAATACAGCATGTGTTATGCATAAATGTCAAAACAAACAAAAAAAGGCCAATCATGCGACAGTGCCCAGATAATCAGCATCCAGACTTGTATCACAAATTTGGTTCCAGTTTCTCTTGTATCAGAGGGAAAGGTGGTTACATCTCCCTTGATGTCTGGACAAATTCAAGTTGAATTGATCAGATTTAATAAAGTATGTAACCCACCCAGATATGATGGTAAAAGGAGCTTTTAGCCTAGATGTACCAAAGTCCAGCAAATCTGACACTGCCAGACCAAACAACAAAGCAGTAAGAACGCTCAAAAAAGCCAAGGAACATGAACTTCCTGCTGGCGTCACTCAGCATTACCTATGTCAGGATGTGAGTCTCCTACACTTTCGCAATCGCAAACCAAACCTCTGGCAGCACGAGGATGCAAGAGAAACAGAAAACGCATCAGAAATCATTGCACAGGGACTCCCTCCTGTCCACAGTGTAACCCAGAAAGTCATCTAAACAAGAAAACTTTTCTTAGAAAGAAAAATGAAAGATTAACAAGGCACATATCGTAACTGAAACTAGACTCATTCGAGAAGTGCGTCCTGTGTAAGAGAAAGAAACAGGCAAGTGTTTCTGTGTGTACAACGAATAGAGTCGAGGAGAACAGCTGCTTTTGTGTACCGCTGCCATGAGCATGCTGAGGGCCTTTATGTCAAGACATGATGCAAAAAAATTCTTTTCTTTTTACACTTTTCTGCTGTGTATAGATTGTGTCTCCTTGAATTAGCCTGTTCTCTCACCTTATATGAAAAAAGTCTTTCTCTTATGACTGTATATCAGAAAGTGATCCTGTGAATTCTATAAACCTTACCACTAACTGTTCATTTCTAGGCTCATCGATTTGTGCTGGCGATGACTTCGCCAGTGTTCGAGGCCATGTTTTACGGCGATCTGGAGGAGAAGCGAGTCTTAAGCCTTGCTGAGGACTCGCCGGAGACCTTCCTGTGGGTGCTGAAGTACATGTACTGCGGGATCGAAGACCTGCCCAGCGTGGACCTCGCCCTGCAGATTGCTCAGTTGGCCAGCAAGTACCAGATAGCCAGCCTCTCCTCGCTGTGCTCTGAGGTGGGTAACCTGGCTTGCTACTTTCCGCATATGTTGACAGAGGAACCTGTCCTCATATATCCTTACACATATGACAGACAACCTCGAGAGGACCCAATAGTCTGTTGCTGTTTGCATTCCTTTGCACTTACAGACACACATACACACACACACAATATATATATATATATATATATATATATATATATATATATATATATATGTATATATATATATATACCTGGATGCTCGAAGACTAGAAGACAAAAGAAGGTGCAAAGTATTTGGTTTCGTATTACGTTCCTTTAAATTTGTTAATATTCTATTATAGACTGATGGGTAAACTTTAATAATCTCTCTTACGTTATGCCAGATTAAAGAAATCAAACTAGTTTAGTTTACCGGATGACCAATCTTCATTTGGGTACGGATTATTCACTCATATTTTTTCTGTTGATTTCATTCAGGTTTGCTTTGATCACAAGCAAACATGAATTGGAAATTATAGTTATGAACTTCATTCAAACGTTTAAAACTTGCATTTTTACTCGAACCTTTGATACATCATATCGTTAGGATTCAGGCAGCCTGTAACTCTGGTAGCAGTTATAATATTTGTCTCATGATTGAAAGACATAAACTGAATGGCCACTGTAATCTGATATTAATCTACTTACAGAACTAGATAGCAAAAAAACTACTTTATCTTCTATCGAAGACTGATTTTCGGTTCCGGGCGGAATAGTTTCTATCTTTTTCGTTTCGAAGACTAATTCAATTCTTGGCATTCCTCTGAACCGGGTAAGATACAGATATTGCCAGCAACAAACCCATTTTTAACATGAGATTAGATAAAACGCTGCTAGATCGTAGATTTCAGTCTTACTTTCAAAACTAAAGGATCGTGTGGGCAATACGAAGGAAAGACAGTATCTCTCCACAGTGTGGGTAACGTTCTTGTACACCTCTCGTCCGTAAATGACAACAGGTGACGAAGGGTCTGGGGGCACGATCTCTCTTTGTTCCTGCGTCTAGTATTTTGCGTCTTTATTTCCAAATAATGCAAAACTAATTAGGAAAAAAATCGATGTAATTTTATGTAAAAGAGGGATCACTGTGCCGAAACAATGAACAACTTTTTTTTTTTATAATATTTGTGAAGCGTAGTGATGAATATCATCTCCTTTTCCCCCGTGAACAGTTCCTGTTGAATAACGTGAACAGCAACAGCGTCGTCAGGGTGTACAACACAGCTGCCCTGCTGGAGGATGAACAGCTGCTGCTTAAGTGTTCACAGGTAAACTGAATCCCATACGCAGTGTGTTAGTATGATGCAGTATGTGATCAATGGACGGCGTGAACACAGTGTGTTATCATGATGCAACAAAGTAATGTATTGTATAATCAGTTTTTAAAAAAGTTTAGATGTCTAAACGTAATTATGTAGGATCACATATATGCAAAGGTCCTTTCAACAAAGGCAGATATTTTGGCAAAAGACAATACATATTCATAAGATGATATGAGAGATTGCTATACTAAATCAACAAACTGGTCTATGTCACTTCCTAATAAAACTGAGAGGTCACCTATTATAAAACACGTACTTGTTTAGGTTTTCATTAACTTCACTTATTTTCTAGATATATGTTTGGAATACCATTTTAAACTGTCTAAGTTACATTTGGTTAAGGTCAAATATCTGGCAGAATGTAGCCTTAGAATCGAGTTCCTTCATTCTCTTCGAGATTAGTATAGCAGCGAATTTTCCCACAGTTTAGGACACACAAGCCTTCAGTTCAAACACATCAGCTTTGAAGTGGGAATCATTAATCAGACTAACTTTTAACGTGAGACCAGTTTACTTTAAACAGCCTATAGATTCCTTATATATTACTATGATGATATTCAATGTCCAGTGAAACTTAGAGATATTTTTTTTGTGTCACGTGCAATGTCATAACCTTCATTCCCCCTACTCTCTCTCTTCACACCGTTAGAATTTGCCACGATTTTCGATCCACCTGCTGAAATTCCCTCTGTAATTCATAACAATGGCCATCCCTCACGTTATCATTACACCGTATCCCATCATGTCCGTCACGGAAGCAAAAGGAGACCTCCAACTGAAACCAATCATCTCCCACTACAGGTGGTGGATCAGCTCGCTGAATCCTTGCTGACTTCGAAGGATATTGGCCAGCTGAGCCGCACGTCCCTCGCACATCTCCTGAGTCAGCCCGTTCACATGCCCGAGATACTCATATTCCGGTCCATCGTGACTTGGTAAGTGGCCCTTCTTATCGGTAGCTGTCCTCCTTATTGGTGACAAACATGTTTGCCTTAATCTGCTCTAATGATAAGGTGTTTTGCGAAATACCAACTTTGTGGAGAAAACTTATGAATCTCGCGTAAATATGATAAGGTCCGAGTAGATATCCATCTAGTAGATTAGCGCTGCAGACCGTGATGCATAAACAAGCCGCCATGGGTCGAGCGCATAGGTTCGAATCTTTGTTGCGGCAGTCGGTCCACAGTCGCCCCAGCTGTTCATTCACCCCAAAGGGTTGGTCGATGAAATGGGTGCCTGGCTTAGGCTAAGGTATATGGCCAACATCTGCGCCGTGAGCGTCACAGAGCATCATGTGATGCGGGCAGACCGCTTCTGGTACAGCCAAACTGGTTAAGTGTCTTAGTGTCACGATACCTAATTTTTGCCTGTCTTATTTCATAAGGTTTTTCGCAACACCATGATGCTGAGGTTACGCTTTAAGGAAAATATGATTAAGGACTGGTAAATCGTTAGACAGTGAAGTAAACGTGAAGGAAATTTTGAAATGACGAGAGAGAGAGAGAGAGAGAGAGAGAGAGAGAGAGAGAGAGCCAAATGGCAGCAAAGCAATATTCTTGGACAATTATTTGACATTGTTCTGCTCAGCAGCAATCACTGCTCCCTCGCACACTACAAGCGCTCATGCTGAAGGCTCGCGATTTAGAGAAGTCGCTGAGGACACTGTGGATTGACGACAAGAAAAATATACAGTTACTGAGCCAACGAATTACACTGTCTCTTTTGGAGTATCTAGCAAGTTTAATGATGAAAGATGCAAAAGGTTCCAAATTCACTAAGAGAGAAAAGATAAGTCCCATTGCTTTATTTTGGTCTACAGTTATTACTTCTACATAAAGGACCCTTCACTGACTAGTGCACTTGACTGAATGATTAAAGAAGCTTCGTGAGTGAAGTCTTTGTTCTAAAGGTTCATTGAATATAAAGAATGATATACCTCTACAACCGAGGAAGGGCACTGACGAAGTGTTCATTTCATGTCTGGTTTGCCTCATAGGCTTCATTTAACCTGCAAGGAAAGTGTGTTGGCGTTTCAAGGGCCAAATCATACTCACCTCTCATGAAACTGTTTCGAACAGAAATTGCTTCGAATCATAAGGACCTGTGAAGTTCAGGATGTAAAAAAAAAAAAAAAAAAAAAAATCCATAACCCTTAGCAAAACATATGATCATGCTGACGAATAGCATAAGAGAGAGTAATGCGCTCCTGCACATACGAAAATGTTATTTCCAGAGAAGTAAAGTATGTCTTTATAATCGACAGGGGCCAGACTCAACTGGCGGCTCGAAATGAGGAGTGTCAGAACGGCAGACTGCTGGAGGAGATCAGGGAGTTCTTACCTCAGGTGCGCTTCTTGACCATGACCGCCGGCGAGTTCGTGGAACTCGTGATGCCCTCTGGAGTCTTTACACCCGAAGAGGACACGGCCATCCTCATGAGCATCGAGGGGCATGACGTCCCTCTACCCGATAACTGTTGCCTTGTGAAGACCAAGAGACAGTAAGCTGGGGGGGGGGGGAAACTCTCTCTCTCTCTCTCTCTCTCTCTCT
>JAYMFT010231760.1:0-11182 GCA_038088735.1 Panulirus argus
CCAATCCCCTCACTTCACTTGCTGTCACCTTTTGCCAATGTACACTGAATCTCTCCTGATATTTCTTCACGCAAGTCTCCTTTCAAAGCTCACTTACTCTCACCACTCTCTTCTCTTTGACATTCTCTCTTCTTTTTTGAAAACCTCTACAGATGTTCACCATCGCCTCCTCAAGGTAGTGATCAGACATCCCACCAGCTGCCCCTCTCAGCACATAAACATCTAAAAGTCTGTCTTTTACATGCCTATCAATTAATACATAATCCAGTATTGCCTACTGACCATCTCTTCTCCTCATATATGTATACTTGTGAATATCTCTCTTTTTAAACCAGGTATTCCCAATCATTAGCCTTTTTTCAGCACACAAATCCACAAGCTTTTCACCATTTCCATTCACAATGCCGAATACCCCAATGTGCACTAATTATACCCTCAATTATATATATGTATGTGTATGTTTATGTGCACAAATGTGTTTACATGTGTATGCGAGTGGATGAGTCGTTTTTCACAGGAAGCATCAGTCAAGTATAATGATAATATTTATTTATATGTGAAAGGAAATAAGGAAAAGGCAATGATTAGCAAGGTATTCATATCCAGAATAAGTCCACAGTTATGATACGGTTTTTGAGTTTGGTTATCACACTTAAATAGCACAATGAGCTACTAGAGAAGGTCCAGTGGAGGGCAACAAAGATAGTACCGGAAATAAGAGAGGCAAGTTATAGGGAAAAGTAGATACCTTAAATTTGTGCACCTTTGAAGAGAGAAATGTAAATGGGACCTGATTACAGCCTTTAAGTTTTTGAATGATGTTGGGATGGGACAACCAGAGAGGGTCAAAGAGAAGAAGAATAAGGGTTTTATGATGGGGATTGTGGAGAACTGAATAAAGCCCTTGGCCCCTGGAGAAGTTTTTGAGGTCTTCCTTATATATGTTTTTTTATGTACAGTGAGTAGGTACATATGATAAAATGTTAAACATTTTGAGCCTAAATTTGATCATAGATTATAGTAATAGACCTCCTACTCTTATTGTGCTGCTGACATCCCCTGTGGAGGGAATGATAAATCACCATGATGTAACAGTCCCTCATGGAACTGATATGCAGTGATATAGTTAGAAGATACCAGAGAACATTTGAGATGCTGTCCAATATGTGCTTGAGAATATTAAAATGCTAAACCATGAGACGTATTTGAGAAGTAAAGATTTATTGTTATTATTATGTTGTTTTCTTGCTTTACAGTTTGGGAGAGCTGGTGAATTGTCATGCTGAACCTCTGGTCCGCTTCATCCCTGTTCTGCTAGATCGTCTTATCTCACTTATGGTTTGGCCACCCACCTTAGCTGGCCAGCTTGTTAATATAGCCCAAACTTGCTTTGAAACCATTGGTACTCTTGTTGGACGTGTTTCGGTAAGGGTGTGCTTGTTTAAAATAAGCATGGCATAGGCTGTAGTGCTTTTCATTTTATACTGACTTTTAGTTTAGCATTGAAATCAGTACATCACAGTATAAAAAGGGATGTGATAGACAGGAAATGTTATTATCGGGGCATCAAGGGAAATGTACAAATGTGGGTTAAGCATGTATGGTATAAAAGATTAGGGGAAAGCATGGATGATTGATGATATGTATAGTGCAGCAAATGATAAAAGTGATCCACAGTTAAAGCAGAGAAATACAAGATATGAATCTAAAGAATCTGGATGTGCGACAATATCTGTTGTTGAAAATCAGAGAAAAATATGTAATATCTGTGTAGTCATGGTTTTTTGAACAGGTGTATGGTTAAGGAAAACTGAGTTCATATCATTTTTACCCTTGTTGCTCCATGGTTTAACTGATTTGCTTAATGCATTACTATGCCAAAGAATGAAATTTTCTGGTAGATTTGAACCTGAAATTATCTAGCCATATTTGAAGTGCATTTTAATTTGTCATATTTATTTACTTTGTGACAAGGACTTTGAATATTTTTTCACCAGAAACATATCTATTTTTAAGAACTGTAACTCACGTACTTAGATTTTACAGTAACGTTATTCATGAGTAACAGAACCAGTTCATATGATATTTGCAATATGATTCATCTATGGGTAAAACTTATGAAGTTATTTTAAATCTAACTTGAATTTTTTTCTGCTTTTACTCTATTGACACTTTACAAGAAAATTTATTAATTGTAAGTCTAACCTAAATGTTTTCTCCTTTTCTATTATTGACACTTTAAAGCAAAATTGAAGGAGTAGAACACTTAAATTGTTATGAAAGATAGTCTTAAACAAAGGAGAGAAAGATACATGCTATTTGTGGCAGTGGATAGAACAAAAAGCCTCACTTATGGGTGGAGAGTGAGTGAATAAACATACAAACATACCTGAGAATCTGTTGCAAAGACACTTGATCAAATGTTCAGCATTTTACCTTGAAGAATACGAAGTATAACAAGTAAACTTTGAAACTTTCAAAAGGAACCTTGATGGATGAGTTAAAAAAGTACCAGAAGTAATAGGTAGGAACCTTAGGCTGAAGCATTAGAAGTTGTCTATAGGAACATTAGGTAGAGGCCTCTGCAAACACTGTGCTAAAGTAACCCTCTGCCAGTGGATTGTAAAGGGTGAGGTACAAAAGGCGAAGAAGCGGCAATGGAGTTCACCAGTAATGGAAACTCTATTGCTGTGGCCACCCCTTTGAGGGAGTTCCAGGAGGGAACAGACTTCAGAGATGTATATAGAGGTCACTCAATAATTGACAGTTACAGTAATGTCAAAATGTTGCAGCCAAGGATAACAGTAATAGCAGCCAGGTGAGTAATAGAGTAGAGTGTAAAGCATGTGCTAACTGGATAATAGCATTATCTACCAAGTGAACAATAAAGTGCATGGTAAGTGCTAACCTTGTCTCAGGCAAAATCTTGTTGTAGTAAGTTGGGTACTTCCCCTTGCTCCCACCATTTATAACACATAGATCTTGGACATATGGAGAGAATTATTGAGGAGAGGTTGACAAAGAAGAGCTACATGTCAGAAGTGGAAAGGAAAAGGAGAAGGGTGAGATCAAACTGGAGGTAGATGGATGCAGTGTAAAATATTTTAAGTAGTTAGGGCCTGAACATACTGGAGGGTAAAAGGGGTACACAGGTTAGAGTAAATTGGAAGGATATGGTGTACATGGCTAACTTGCTGTCAGTGGACTGATCCTGGGAATATGAAGCGGCTGGGGGAAGCCATGGAAAGCTCTTTGGGGCCTGGTTGTGGCTAGAGGGCTGTGGTTTCGATGGATTTCATATGACAGGTAGAGAATGGATGTGAGCAAGTGTGGCCATTCTTTAATGTTCCTGGTGTTATCTCATTGATTCAGAAAACTGTGGACAAGTATGATAAAAGGAAAGGTGTATCTTCCGAAATGCGTATCGTTCTTCCTTATTATGTGGTGAAAAGGGAGGAGGAAGTGAAACCCTTTCATGTGATGAAATGTGGGAAAGCTTCATCATGAGATTATGGTTTCTTAAGAATGGGATAGATAGATAGGCTTTTCAGCATGTGTAATGCCCAAGATGAGGTACCTGAGGACTGGCAGAGTGCTACTTAGTTCCATTGACATGAAGGCAAGAGAACAAAAATGAATGTTAGAATTATTTTGGTAAAAGTCTGCTCAGTATGCAGTAGCAGAAAAGACGTATAATAGAATAGTGATTGAGAGGTTATTGCAGTGTATAGTGTAGCTGAATGAGAAGCAATGTTGTATTAGGAGAGGTAGAAGGTATTTGAACCAGATGTTTGCTTAGCTGTGAAAAATGTTTGTGAAATTTACTTGGAAAAAGAGACTTGTTTGCTTATGTCATTTATGGATTTGGAATTTACATTTTGATATTTATGTAAACTGTATTCAGGTGTCATATTTTCATGATTTTTTGATACATATATGTATTTTTATCAGGCTCTCTTGGAGGATAAAAATGACCAACATGGACGTAACAGTACATTGTTGTCATATGTGGCCTATCAGTCAACATTACCTCATCCTGATGATGGTCCACCAACCCCAGTAGCTCCAACACACGCACACCATCCACATCCACCAAGTTCAGTTCCTGTGCATCGCAAATATTCCAGGTAAGAACTTTACATTAAAGGTTGTATTATTTAATGGTTTGTGCATTTGCATATGTTTTTCCTGTCTACCTTGACTGTACTACAATTATTTATTAATTTATAATTACTACAGGACACCTCTCTTAATAAATCTTAGTGTTGATACAGGATCCATTTTCCAGGGGCCCTTGCAGCTTTTAGGCTGTGCTATATTCATTGGCAGTCACAAAATGGACTGCTTTTAATGACACTGTATTCTGTTTCATCAGCTGACAATGATGCAGCCTTGCAAAAGTGACTTTTCACTCATGGTGTAATGCCAAGCAGTTGGAGTCCAGTAACATGAATTAAACCCCACTATTTTACATCTTTTATTTTGAAGACCAACCAAAGTGCTTGCAAAGTGATTATAGATATGGCATGTTGGTTTGACCATCATCTAAGTAAAGCAGGTGCTTCTTCCCATACTAAGAAATATGAAACATGAAAAGATTGAGGTTTAGTCTATAGGTATACAGAAGGAGCCAGGCAGAGTTTGGGAAGCATAAGTATTTATGTAAAGGTAAATGTAATGGTAGGTTCTAATGGACTCTGCCTACTTTAGATTGTAACGCTAGTGAAGAGTCACTTTCAGTAAGGCAGTATCACTGTCAGTTTACAAAACAGAGTATACTCTCATCAAAGAAATTCTTGCTTTAAAGGAGTCTTTGGGCTACAAGAACCCTGGGAAATGAGGTCTTGGGTTAACACCAGGAACTTTTACAAAAGGAGCTCTGGCACAGTACTAACAAAAAGAGAAAAGGGATTCAGTGAAGAATAAAGAAATTTGAATAGCATAGGAATGTATCATTATTTGAATGAAGGAGAGTATGGAGTTTGAGAATATGAGCCAGATCACCAGTTGGTACTGCACTGTGAATATTGCCAAAGAAAAGAACCATCAGTGGGAGAAGGGGTATGCCCTTTACTTCTGTGGAAGTTCATCTATAGACAATCAAAGCCAGCTGCTCCAATACATTAATGGTATATTCCTCTTTTTTAGTCTGTTAGATTGTCCACTTGTGCTTTAGTTATCAAGCCATATCTTTCAAACAACCAGGAAGGTATATTACCAGTACTACCCACCTGGGTATTGGGAGGGTTAGGGATGGCTGCGATGTGAGCCAGCACTTTAATGGTTGTCAAATTGCACTTCTGTGACCCAGATAGCTGTCTTTTCTTTCTGCCTCGCCCACACATGGACTACTGGCACTCTGTCTGCAAACATACTGTCTTTCCTTGTCTCTGAGTGAAGTGTGTCCACAGTTAACTTATTTCATTTATCGACCACTGTTATACTGTAAAGTACTTGTTTACATCTTTTTTAACAAGTTTTTGGTATAATTTCATAAGGGTTAGGTACTAAAGGCTAAGAATTGGCACTGGAGCTCATTAGTCATGGAGACTCTATTGCTGTGGCCAGAGATATAGATAGATAGATAGATAGATCTTTCCTTTTGTAGTTATCTCTTTATTGTATAGGGGGATGGAGATTTACACTCATGGTGCCCATCTTTTGAACATTCTCTATCATTCAACTTCTTAGATATGTGGACTCTCAGAATAAAGTGTGTCCTCAAGTCATCTTATTTCATTCATTACCACTGTTATACTTTAGAGTACCTGTTTACATCTTTTTCAACAAGATCCTTGCATAATTTCTTAATATGTCCTGATTGCTATTTCCCTACAGTTCTTGAAGAACTTTTTATTGTCTGTGTCATCAGTCTGTTTTGAAAACTGAAAAGTTGTGAACAGATCACCTCTCACTCTTCTCTCTTCCAAGGTGGGCAAATTTAAAGCATTTGGCCTTTTGCTGTGACTCAGTTCTCTTGATTTTGGTACCATCTTTTACTGCCCTTCTCTGCTCCTTCTCTAGTTCAGCAGGTAGTGGAGAAAGCTTTAGCAAAAAGAAAGCGCCTCAGTCATTAATAGGTTCAGAAAAGGCTTATGGTAATATTTTTGATAAAACTGTATGATATGCTTTGATGTTCTTCCGTGCATGGAAAATTTTGAAGTATGTATGGTAAGATCTTTTGGAATAGAAGTCTTGCTCATATAAGAGTAAAATGAAGATATGAGTGAGCAAAATGTGGCAGTGTTACGAACCTGTATAATGTACATTGATGGTTGTTTACTGTTTTTATGGATGGGGAATTGAGATGAGAATGAGGTGGGCTTGATAGTATTGTCTATCAGTGTAGTACTGCTGCCATGGTGGAACAGAAAGTTGCCTCAGTTTTTGTTCGCTGATAGTGCTGTTCTTTAACTCTTTCACTGCACATCAATTTTCATGCTATGTGGAAATCTTTAGATTTAATGGGAAAAAATCATATGACACTTGGAGAAGTTCCCATGTAAGTCATATGACATGAAGCATTGAAGAGGTTAATTAATTCAGATGAAGTGTTGAATAGAATTATAAGTAACTTTGATGATATGTATAGAAGAATGCAGAAAATTAATATTAGGAAGAGCAAGATTTCTGTTTTAGAGAGATAGGCTGTTGAAAAGGTAGGCTGTCAAACTGGAACATTAGATTGAATGGAGGAGAAGTAATTTTTAAAGATATTTTGTGTGGGAATGATGATCAGTACAGATGATATATGAAAAGCTGAAATTGAGAGTAGGCTCATGCAGTAAAGAAGAAACAGAGATGTGCTGAAGTTTCTGATGAATAGGAAGAATCTAAATGTATAGTACAGAAGTTCCTGTTTCTGATCTTGTGTGTGGGGGTCAATTTTTTTTTTTTTTTTTTTTTTTTTTTTTTTTTTTTTTTTTACTTGATCGTCGTTTCCCACCTTTATTTATGTTTGACTAGGTTGAAAATAAGAGCTTGAGATAACACATGTAATGTAGGAGAATATAACAATTATTGCTAGTGACGAAGATATGTCGTCAGAAAAAAATCATAAAAAGAATCCATCAATGAAAATTCAGTAAGATGGTTTACCTCTGTAGAATGATTAACAGATGTTAGAGTAGTCAAAAATATATATGATATAGACAGAGATGCAAAGAAAAGAGATATGCCATGAAAAAGATGGATTGGTGAAGATGATAAGTTGATTAGGGCATTAGATTTTTCATATGAGGATGCTAGAGAAATTACTTTTGATATAAAGGACATTATTTCATATTGGATAGTGGAGATGTGAATGGTTAGTTAAACCTCAGATGACAAATCATCTGTGCACAAAAATGAAAAGTATGAATGACTTATGTCAACTTGGCACACTAGACAGTGGTTTAGGATGTGTAAGAATAAACTGTGTTGCTGTACACACCTGCTCCACCTCTGGAACTGGGAATAAATGTAATTATGATATATAGAATAGATAGAGATATGTGCAAGGGTCACTCATTTCTGATGACCTATCAAATACTTCTTATTTTTTTACCATTAATCTTTTACCTATACAGGAGTAGCAGCAATCCAGACCTTGGGATCGATGCAGACGCAGAAGTTGGGGGAATCTTTGCTCGTGGATTAGACAGAACAAACTCGATGAGAACAGGTGCGACTGTAACTTGTAGCTTATTGATAGATTTTACTAATATTTGTTACCATTATCTGTGTGATCATATGAATAGTCGTACATTTGAGGAATAGCTCCGAGCATTTTGTCAACTGATTTAGAGTACATATTAAGAAATATTATTAGTACTGGCAGTAATTTTTTGTTCATAGTGTTTGTGTGTTTGTATTTCTGATCATGTAAAACAAGCATTGTCTCCTTTACTCCTGTGCATGTCTGTCTTTAATTAGACAATGATGAGGATTATTTGGATATAAAAGGTAAGGCTGTTAATTTAGCTTTTTGTATCCAACTGTTTTCTTTAACTTTAGCAACACATTTCCTCATTTTATTATATACTGTGAAAGAAATCAAGATTACCTCGTGCAGACTTTGAAGTGTATTCAGCAAACTCATTCCAGATTTACAATTGCCTCTATACTTTACCCTCTGTGAGCCTGAAATCTGGCTAAGTTGTTCTTATCATGATTACAAAATGGTAAATGCATGACTTATCAGGGAACCATCATTCAAATGCCCGTTTGCAGGTTGAATGTGTAACTTGGTCAGTGTAGATCCTTTCAGACTTCATCTTAATATTTTCTTCTCGTAAGTCTGGTATATGAAACCATTTGATCTTCTTAACTCATGTTTTCAAGGTTTTGACTACAAAGATTATTAGATATTAAATAGTAGGTAATAGGTGGTAGGTAACAAACGACCCAGATAGCCATCTTTTCTTTCTGCCTCACCCACACGTGGAATACTGGCATTCTGTCCACATATATAGTCTTTCCCTGCCACACATAACACTTGACAACACTTAACTCAGACAGCTCATTCTTTGTAACTCTAGATTTTGTTATGGTGAGTGCTATGTGCTAGCTCTGCTTTTTGGCAAAATGGTAGGAAAGATAGATAGAAGTTGTAGGTAGGAGCATTAGGTAGAAGCATTAGGTAGAAGTATTAGGTAGGTACATTAAGCAGGAGCATTAGGTAGAAGTAGTCAATAAAAACCTCTGCAAACACTGTGCTAGACTTGCCCTCTGCCATTGGTCTATTAAGGGTGAGACACTCAAGGCTAAGAAGCAGCACTGGAGTTCATTAGTTATGGAGACTCTATTGCTGTGGCCATCCCCTTGAGGGAGTTACAGAATGGAACAGGCATTGGAGACATAGATTATTAGATTATAAGAAGGTAAAGGGTGTTGCTAAGAAAGTTCACCATATTTTGATTGAGCTGCATGTTGACGTTGTAGAGGAATTACCATAAATTGCGGGTTAGGTACCAAAGCCTCTTCAAGTTATCAAATTGCAAATTCTAGTTTAAATGATTTAAATGGAAGGATTAGTTAGGTTCCATGGTCCAAAAATTCTTCCTATAATGTCCCAGAACTGCTTTAATAAACAACATCAGACATAATTTATCAACAGTTACGGTATCACATAGGTATTTTACAAAATGTAGTTCTGTTTTATATAAATAGTTTCTTCCGTTATCATGATAATCCTCTTGAATGATGCCAATATGCCAACATTTGATAAAGGTAAGCTAGGGAGTGTGACAGTGGATGCGAGTGATAGTTGGCTGGTTGTCCATGGTGTTGCCAAGGCAGGCAAAATTCTTGCACTGCTGTGAATAGAAAATAGAATCATTTTACGCTAAGCTGGAAAAAAAAAAAAAAAAGAAAAAAAAATCCCAAACATGTTAATTCGCTTGACAACCCTCATGTGTTAAAATGTAAAAGCTTATGCAAGTATCACAAGTTAAACTTATCAGAAGATACAGTAAACAGTAGCTTCTCAGCACCTTACATACCTCTATCTGATGAGCTGAATCCATGAAACTCCTTAGGAGAGGAAGCTTATCTGAACTCACCAACAGCAGCACCATCACCTGTACCATAATCATTACCACCAGCAACAGCAGGACCAGCTCAACTAGACCTATCTGCAGAAAGCAGTGGCAAACAATAAGTCGAATGTTCTCGTTCTTTCTTTTATCAGGCACAGCCTACAAATCTTAATTTCACGTATATCAAAACAACTCACCAGCAGAGCTGAATGTACTAAACTGTGGAGATGCTGCTTCTCTGGACTTAGCAGCACCACCAGCTTGCGCTTTGGCAACTGCGGCAAAGAAAGGCACAAAATTAGTCCATGTTTTTCATTATTTTTTAGATTTCTAGACCAATTACATATGTACATAATGTATTGAGACAGAGAGTTTAATCCAGTCAAATTTTTTCGTTTTTTATCTGGTATTTCTTAACATCTCTATTCATTTATTGCAAAACTCTATAAAAATCTTAATAACCTTTGCCAGAGTGAAGCTATAAGGTGATTATCCTTAGCTTTTATCATGCCAAGGCCTCTTCCAGGAGTCTGGTGTAAGTAGAGCTGCACAACTGGATGTTGTCCATCACTTCCACTAACCTTTCCATGTCAGGATCATTCTCCATGGCAAGTTTATTGCTTCATTCCTGTGCCTGATGAACAAGGGAAGGTTAACAATTTTCATTTCGCTTTTCTGCTTTGTCATTGGGTCATGCTCCTCCTTCTCTTGCCTCTTTGCATTTATATCAATATCAGATGTAAACTCTGGGCTGAGGATGCTGTGAGAGTCCTCTCTAAGCATGAGTGGGAACTTGCCCACAAAGCACACTGACCAAGAGATTCATATGCTGTAGCCACCACTGCTTGACCATGAATTAGGATAATCTAACTGAGAATAGTAAGAAAAGATGTATAATAGAGGTATCCACATATTTGTAAATACAGATATGATTTTATGAATTATCACAACTCCACTGTCCTCACACCAGCCAAATCAATGAGCTTGTTGATACACATGCACATTTCAGAACTTTTACATCCATTAGTCTCTTTTTTACATACCTATCAATTAAGATGGAGTGAGTATTTTGAAGGATTGTTGAATGTATTTGATGATAGAGTCGCAGATGTAGGGCGTATTGGTCGGGGTGGGGTGCAAAGTGAGAGAGTCAGGGAGAGTGGTTTTGGTGGGGAGAGAGGAGGTGGTGAAAGCCTTGCAGAAGATGAAATGCGGCAGGATTGGATGGTATTGCAGTTGAATTTATTAAGAAAGGGGTTGACTGTGTTGTTGATTGGTCGGTAAGAATATTCAGCGCCTGAGGATTGGCGGAATGTATGTATAGTGCCATTGTACAAAGGCAAATGGGATAATGGTGAGTGTTCAAACTATAGAGGTATAAGTTTGTTGAGTATTCCTAGAAAATTGTATGGTAGGGTATTGAGTGAGAGAGTGAAGGCATGTACAGAACATCAGATTGGGGAGGAACGGTGTGGTTTTAGAAGTGGTAGAGGATGCATGGATCGAGTGTTTGCTTTGAAGAATGTGTGTGAGAAATGCTTAGATAAACAGACAGATTTGTATGTAGCATTTATGGGTCTGGAGAAAGCATACGATAGGGTTGACAGAGAGGCTTTGTGGAAGGTCTTAAGAATATATGGTGTGGGAGGTAAACTGCTGGAAGC
>JAYMFT010231771.1:0-11182 GCA_038088735.1 Panulirus argus
CTATGGTGTTTCGGAAACTGTGGAGGTGTACTAAACTCCTCAAGAGAAGTTCCCTGCCTCGCTACATCACAGCTTTGCATGATAAAAAGCGGTGCATGTTCTTGCTGGATGATGAATGACACTGGGGCTGGTCGGGCAGCCTCCGCATCGGCCCCCCCTCCACGCTCCCTCTGCTGGTGGCGACGACGGAGGCGCCACAGGAACTCTGCGGTGGTGACCAGATATGACGGGGACGCTGTGGAACATAGTGTTAGAGGGATTGTTTGTATGGCGCATCGAAATGTCTTACGGTGGGGGTAACGTCAGATGAGGGGTCGTTATCAGTTTGCATGGCGTACTGATAAGAGGGTCGGATACCTGCAGACGACCACATCACAAGTCCCAGCACACCCCTTGTGTCTTCCCACACTGACTAGGGAGTCACAGTACGTACCTGCCCTAGTAATATGTCTGTGCCTTCCAAATCGTCTTGGGAGAGTCAGAGTACCTGGGCTAGTACAATGCTTGAGTCTTCCATATTTGTGCAAAGGAGTTGAAATACCAGCACCAGTATATTACTTGCGCTTTCCATAATTGTCTAGGGACTTACGGTCCTGCGTTAGCACTTGATACTGGCGCTACCTGGCCTCCCAGTGTGATTAATGAGGAGGTCAGCGAGTTCCTCACCTTCCTTTGAACAGTACAAGGTTTGGTTATACAAGACGAGACACACGTAAGACGTGTCGAATAGTTTGGTGCATTACACGCGCCTCTCTCTCTCTCTCTCTGTCTCTCTCTCCGGCACTCAGGACATCAGAGCCGCGTCCATCAGGGCTTACACTGGGAGAGAGAGAGTGAGAGAGAGTCCAGAGGACAGTCAATGGTGCTGTTATTGGCCAGGGGCGCTCATGCTGTCTAATTGGATGAGCGGTCGAGGAAACGCTCAGGGTCAGAGACTGTTAGCAGGAGGACTTAGGGATATAAACTGGCGCAACCACGGACGACGAGGCCCCTCAAGGTGCTGTGAGGGCATGGGGTGTGATGTCAGTGTGTGTGTGTGTGTGTGTGTGTGGTGGATTTGTGTGGCAGAAGATGGGGTGGGTATGTCAGGTTGGATAGTTGTAGTGTGTGTGTGTGTGTTGTGGTTGCGTGCTGTGGGATGAGTGGGTTTTGGCGAGTACTGTGAGTGCGTGAGGAGGTGCTGTGTAGGGTGATCAACGCACTCACTGTGGACGGGCGTTGTTTCAAAAAGGGGAGGGTGCGTGTGGGGTGTGTGGTAACACTGCTCTTTGCTACGATCCTCTCTCTCTCTCTCTCTCTCTCTCTCTCTCTCTCTCTCTCTCTCTCTCTCTCTCTCACACACACATACGCACACACACACACACACACACGTACACACACACGTACACACACACGTACACACATACACATACACACACGTACACACATACACACACGTACACATACACACAAGTACACATACACACACGTACACACACACACACGTACACACACCCACACATACACACACATACACACACTATTTCGGACACGGTTCCATACCAGCAAAGAAAATAGCCAATCCCACAGACATCAGAGTTGGCGACTTGTTACGATTCAAATTAGAAGGAGCGAGGTGTTCTGGAGGGGAAGAAGAGAGAGAGTTGAGAGTTATTATGCTGGAATTGTGCAAGAGTTTAGGGAAGCATTGTTTGGAACGTCGCTGACGGCCTGATGATTGGTTCTGTCTCGTGTCGTAGTTTGAGACTTACGGGCAAATCAAGTGTCAGGTGTCGTCAGGCAGTGTGTGTGTGTGTGTGTGTGTGTGGAGTCAAAAAAAGAAAGGAGGTTTGATTCTCTAGAACGTTGCATCATTTCTGGATTAACAGCAAACTACTTGTATAAAATAGTGGTTCCCATTCTCGGGCTGCGTATGTTAGATACGTATTGAGAGTATATATATATATATATATATATATATATATATATATATATATATTGCAATTGGTGTTGTTTTGTTTAAGCAGAAAGCTGCCCTTCGGCACGTGTAAGGTTTGCTCTAAGGTGCATTATCTTTTTTATTAAGATTTATTAGTATAGAAATAAACGATAGATATATTCTAATAAATCATGTCATATTTATGAAATTTATAAGAAAGGTACATAATGCCTTATACTGTGGCTTGACAAATAGGGGGTGACATGTTCACCCTGAAACACCCAACTTCAGAAAAACAAAATGAATTGGAATGAACTGAAGTTTGGAAAATGTTCGAAAAATAAGAAAGTGCTATTAACAAGGCTCAGCTGGGGTCAGCCGGCCTCAGACGCCGACATTGTGGCCACCTACAGGGGATGGGTGGCCCCCAGATGCCGATATCATGGCCACAGACAAGGGGAAGTGGGCCAGGGGTCTCAGATGCCGATCTGGTGGCCCGCAGACGCTGGGTGTCTGTCTCCCCTCGAGGACCTGCAGATATCGAGTTCGAGTCTCAAATCATCTTTCCTTTTGTGAAAAGTTAAGAGGATTGTACCAGAGGAAGACCAATTGTCCGGGATTTGAGATTGGGTTGGGGCGCCTCATCTTCCTGCAAAATGTCTCGAAGTCTCAACGTTTTTGTCCCAATATCTGGGATTTTAGGGATATATATATATATATATATATATATATATATATATATATATATATATATATATATATATATATATATATATATATATATATATATATATATATATATATATCCTTTTCTTATTGCAGTTGTTTCCTTTTCAGTAATAAATCGGTACCAGTTTTACATTAAGGTTTCTAAGTAAGAATAACCTGTAATTTGCTCGCTACGAAGGCACAGTGCTGCCGCCTTGGACCGAGTCGCTTCGCTGAGGATGCTTCCCGTTTTCTTTCCAACAAATTCAGAGCACGGGTCGTATGCCAGTACCTGTCTTAACTGTCCCGGAGTCAGTGAAGATTTGGTCACTATAATTTATGGCTGGTTGGTTTGGGCGTTTTATTCGTGTGAACTGCTCAAGAGGATCATTTATGGCCATCACCGAAAAGAAGAAGAAGGAAAAATCTTGTAATTCACCTTCTTCAGGTGTTGAGGAAACTTCTTATGACGACATAGATTCTCACTATGCATGTGGCCTTTGGTCACTATCGGGCTGCAGAGGGACACATGTGCCGGTGTCCACCACCAGCGATCATAAATGTTGGTTTGCCGTGAGTGTAGCGTTCGCGCTCAAATCGATGGCGTCAGTCATTCACAGGAGCAACCATTTTGAGGGGTCATTGGCTCCCATCCGGTGCTACAACGCGTATCGCTGGTTAATAGCGGCTCTAGGCGTTCCTGACTAGTGGAACCTTAGAGCCATTTAGATGCTATGTGGTGTTAATCTTAACGGGTTCCAGTGATGAATGAGAAATGGAATTACGAAGGAGAAAAATGTTGAGGAATGTTGAATGTATTTTACACTTGTAATGCTGATTACAAACTTTGGAATGCTTTAAGTTCAGTGTATATAACTATGTCTAGATTGTGGTATTTAGATGTATCGTGGTGCATGTATCCCAGGTGAGGCAGGTCACAGGTTCACGACCCAAACAGGTTGGTAGACCACTGTTATATCTGGACGAAGCTATTATATTTCGAGACCAGATGAAGAACAGTCAGTAGTCAGTGGTCATGGTCAAATGCCAAGACACTGAAACACGGAATGGATCGCACAATGTCGCCATGCTGCCGTGTAATATACCGTCGTGTTTGAGGGATTAAGGATTATGAAGGACGAAGGATTACTGTCTCGTGCACGTAGGTTCGTGTCAGTGTGAAATGCAGGAGGCCCGCTCTCGCTGGCAGTAACACTGACATATATCATTCTGTACCGAGCTGCCGCTGGCTGGACTGACACCTTGGGGCCCTCCGTGGAGGGTGCAGTGGTTAGCATGCACGGCTCGCCAGGAGGTCAAACCAGTATAGAGTTCGAGTTCTGGTCGCGGCAGCCGGCCCACAGTCCACCCAACTGTTCATCGTCCTCTAGGGGCCAGTTGATAAAATGGGTACCAGGCATAGGCTAGGGTGTGTTCGCAGACGTACACAGGAGTACATATATGCTATTTATACATATATACATACATATGTATATACTGGCTTAAGAGACGGGACAACACCTGTGTAAAACTCGTCTCCCCATAACACACAAACAGTAATCACGTGACGCACTAGTCTCTGGAGGCAATAAACTCTAGGATTAAGCTTTAAGGTAATCGTTCCGGGTGGTAGCTGTAAGCTCCAGACGAGCTTAGCTCAAGCCTCCAAATTACGTCAGAAGACGTGTTTTAACAAAAGGAAAAATCGTATGTTGGAACTCCTCCAAATTCGGTCACTTTGCACGGGTCAATAATGCTTGTCGGGGTTTGGTTGAAGTGTGAAAAATATCGGGGCATCTTTTAACACACTCATTACTGGGACAGTAAAACCACCATCATTCACTCAGATGTGATCGTAACAGAACGTAACGTAACGTAACCTAACCTAACCTAACCTAACCTAACCACATAATTTCTTAAGTACTTTATGGCATTTCATTTATCCTTCCAGGTTCTACTGCGTAATTTCTTAATTTTCTTTTTTTCGTTTTCCTTTCCAGGCTTTGGACCGTGACCCTCCCCTGGGCCGTGGTACCTGGAAAGTGAAGGTCCAGGTGCGGGATGGACAGTGGGTGTCGTCATCGCCTTCCATGGCTGCGGTCTCCAGGCATCCCAGGGTCACTCAGAGTCATTATGACCTCCCGCAGGACGCGGGGACTCTCTCGAGGCCACCAAGGGTCACTCGGGGTCGTAATGACCTCTCCCAGGACACAGGGGCCTCCAGAAAACCCAGGGTTACTATTCAGGGTCAGACTGACTTCTCCCAGGACTCGGGAGCAATACAGGGGCTCAACTCCGTCTCAAAGGATCCCATTGTGCCCCCGAAGGATCGGTCTGTCGTGTCATCGGCACCCGGGGATTACCCAGACACTCGTTACTCGTCGCGGGAGCCAAAATTACCGGAACGAGACCAGTATCTCTCGCTGGAAGACCCGAAAAGACCAAAGAATCGATACTCTCTCACTCAGGATCCTTTTCAGCCTCATGACATTGAAGTGCAAGTGGAAGACGAAGAGGAGACAGAAGAACAGGACGAAGATGACCTCGAAGCAGACGAACGACAAGAGAGGAGTGGACAGAAGGACGAGAGAGAAGACGTTCCGATATCCGGAAATAAACAGATGTACGTCATGTACGAGAGAGACGAAACAAGCGTCAAGGAAACTAGCGAATTGTCCGGTAGAAATGAGATGGAAAATCTTCCGTCTAAAGCGCCGGAGAAGAAGGAAGAGGGGTTCATCCAGAAGAGGAGGAGGGCGGCTGGAAAGAAGAGGAAGTTAAGAGACAATAATCACCGGAACACGAAGGAGGACACGTCCGGAGGCGCGAAACACAAGGGACCGCAGAGGGGAAGCGAACCCAGTGACGCAGGAAGGGTACTAGAATTACCGAACATATCCCCTCATCCAGGCTACGGGTTCCAGATCGGGAGCCATAAAAGTCTCCACAAGTTTATTCAGGCGAACTGGAACCATGATGAGTCCTTGGAGTTTCCAAGAGACCGAGGTGACCAGCTCTTCGAGGACAGCGTCCACGCAGAAGACAAACTAGAGAAGCAAAGACTCCTGAGGCCAAGGTATGTAATGCACAGGAAACATCAACAATTTGGAGCTCGCCGCAGACTCCTGTCTGTCCGAGGGCTATTGAAGCTGGAGGCTCCACGGAGTTATCTCGAAGACGAAACGAACGATGTTGACCAAAATGTATCTGGAATTTTAGAACCCGAACGATGTCACAAAGTTAACGCAACTCTGTCTCTCATAACAAAGCCTTCCATGAATGGCGTAGAAGAACGCCCATACAGCCTTCGTGAACCTCTTGGAACTCGTAGTTTTAACAGAAGGACCCACCCAGCTGAACCTGCTCCTATGGAAGGATCTCACGAAGTCTCGGATGACAATTATTGCGAAAACCTCTCCGCTCCGAGTACTGCAAGCACGGCTTCGGCTTCGACGAAAGGCGAACGTGACTCGACTCCTGGAGCCTCTGGCAACGCCGAGTCAGAGGAAGGAGGGAGAGGGGCAAGGGCCGCTGGAGGAACCATCAGTAAACGTGAGGTAGACGACCCACTGCCACAGCGAGGGCTGCCGCTGGACCAAAAGCCGCTGAAGCAGTTCTCAGAGGACCGCCGCTACGTGAGGGGGTTCACAGCGGACAGCGGGGGGTGTCAGGATCACGATGCCTTCTCCATCACCTCCGAGGAGCAGTCCCAACGCGAGATGGCCCACATGCTGGACATGAGGCGCGAGCGGGTGCACGTGGCGGAGACCGTGGTGACGGTGGTGGTGAAGGACGTCAACGACAACGCCCCCGTCTTCCCCAACGTCACCATCTACGGCGAGGTGCAGGAGAACGGACCCATCGGTGAGTAGCACCCACCCCCACATATCTGAGTGCGGTGTATACATGAAAGCATGAGTGTTGATAGATCCCATAGCAACTATTTCACAGGCATGATATCCTTGTAGTCAAGACTATACCTAGTCTGGACATTCACTAATATATATAGCTAGATAGATAGATATTGCTTATGAATGTTTTATTACGAAATACGTAATCCAAAGTCATTTTTGTCCGTGGACCCATATAAGAACCTATTCACTTCTATGCTTTTCGTCAAACCCTGAGGTAAAGTATTCAGCAAAATCTACATCTGTATGGATAGGGTCCAAGTCGTTTATCATAATCAACTGAGTCATGTTTAGGTAGTGGTATGGAACAAAAATAAAAAAGAAAAAGTTGATCAGGGTTTTCCTGATAGGTGCAGCCCTGTTATGACTGAACATGACAAAGGAGATCGTTTTCATAAGAAATCATGGATGGTTGCAAGAATTTTTTACTAAAAACTAGGTTAGGAAAGTTCGGGAGTCTCTCAGCGTTTGGGTTGTGATGGGTGTACGTGAGGGTGATATTCTGTGATTTTATAGTCGTAAAAGATGTTTTAGTCTGGGTGGCAGTGAAGCATCTAGCCCTCATAGATTATCTGGCTGAATACCGACTGTGGTGTCTTGAGAAGCGTAGATTGTGTGGATTGTCCTTCGTCAGGGGGAGAAAAAATAGGTTTTAGGTGCCTCTCTGTGATCAGAAGAGTTTTTCATGTGGGTGAAAGGTTTCTGTGGCTCGTATAGCGTAGGGGTAACGACTGGTCTGCGTGATGATCCACCATGTGGTTTTAATAGACTGATAATACAAGTGACGAATTTGCATAGAGGATGTGTCTGTACATTGATATAATGACTAAGAACATTATGTCTCTGTCCTCTTCACCTTGACACACGTATATTCCCCTCGCACGTCTCCGAATTCCTAGAGAGGAGTATCAAGAAAGATGGTTTTAATCTATAATCAAGAACTTTGTGTCTGTCCCCTCTATGACCGAGGCACGGCACCCTTCGTCGAAGACAGAGGCTTTGCTTGGAACGATAACAATTTTTGGAAGTCTTAGAGTTTGCCAAGAACATGAGACCTGATGCAGGCCGAGGGGTCTTTGCTTAGGAGACGACGGCCTTGCCCACCAGGGATCACAGGGTTGAAGTCATGGGAAACTTCAGGTGAAGTTTTCAGCTCGCCTCAACCCCACGGTAAATTCGGCCGAAGGAAGGCGGGCATTTGTGGGGGCCGGGCCTCTCTTCTTTTATTCCAGACCTCCTGGATGTTGGCGAAGGAGTTTAGGTAAATCAAGGTAAAGGTATCTGGTAAGTCCTTCATGTGATGTGATGAAATAACGCGAGTGATTCGCATCTTACAAGCGTGAAGGTCACAGACTTGCGGGAACTGGAGCGCAGGTAGTGAGTGTAAGCTGCAGGTACTGTGGCTTAGGTATGGACACTGGTGTCAGTGGTATTGGTACGATGCAGGACTTGTTTTGCCGGTATAGGAGCTTCTTTCTCTCTAAATTCCGTTTGGTACTGTTACGATTTTTTTTGTTTTATGTTGTATGGAAAGAAGTTTCAAGTCACGGACTTAAAGTAGGTCGTCCTGATAGCCAGGTGTGAATAAAAAGAAGGGAGGAGGAGAGAAAAAGATTTAAAAAGAAACTTGATTTTCTTTGGTAGCCATCATTAAGGGCACCGCTAACTGCATGACGATAAAGCGATCCCGTAAAGAATGAAAAAGAAAAAAATGGAATTTCAATAAATTCGATTCTTGAGATGTTTTCTCCGTAAACGAAAGAGTGTATTTATGAAATTCTTTGGCGTCTGGTGGCCTTGAACCTGTATGCAAGAGCTGACGAAGACCATCGCGTAGCATGTGATTGCTGGAACTTGGACTACTGTCCCTAGTACAACGAAGGGTAATGCCATCGATCTCCAGTAGCCGGTGGACTCCCGAGCAAGAACTCGGTGAATCTCATGGCGTCCCTGCACTACTGCCGGTCACCCCCAGTCCTCCCTCTCTCTCTTTCTCTCTCTCTCTCTCTCCGGTAGTCGAGCACTTTCCTTCTCCACCCTCGGACCACTGCTTCCTGCTTCGCGTAAGCCAGATAAAAACGGAGGCTCCAAGCGCGCCCGCGCCTCCGGTCTGACCATTTTCTTGTGTACAGAGCGAACTCGTGGGCAGGTTTGTGTGCAGTGTCCAGAATAGCGTAGCTTCCCATTTTCCTTCATCCAGAATGCCTTTGACCCTCCCTCAGTCTCCCTCATCTTCTCTTCCATCTACCGTAGCCGGCCTTCGCCCCGTCCCTCCTACCACGTCTTCTTTGGTAGATCACGTTCCCTCCTTTCCCAGAACCGTTCCGTTCCTCCCTAATTCCACTTACCCATCCCTTTCCCGCCACTCTGAGTCACTGTAACACTCACCTACACTGTCTTGGGCCATCCTCTCCCTCCCGTCCCATAGGCTGCGTCTCTTACCGTCCCAGATCACTCCTCCCATTCCATGCGGTCAATGAGGTCCTCCCTCTCCAGCTCTCTCTACTCCCTGGGTGTCACCTTTAAATCTCCCCTCGACCTTTTGAGCCGCCTCTTTCTCGTCCTTTTCCCATCCTGGGATGTCCCAGACCTGCCTCTGTGACAGGGTCGTGTGGTCCAGCGGGACAGTTTGGTACTGGCATATCCTTGTCGGCCCGTCTGTGGTCCACCATTGACATATGATGTGGAACCACATTCGCTCAAAGGCGGTTTCGCTTTTCATCTGCTGGAATTATCCTCTGCGGCATCTCCAACTTGCAAAAGTGGATTTTTCTGTATTCTGAACAAAATCCCATCAAAAACCACGGTAGACCCGTCGCTCGTTTTTTTTGGAGACTCTCTGTAAATACACCACAACGAAATTTGCTGTAGCGATTAATCAGCTTCTCTTGTAGGGGAAATAAAGTATGTAATGATATTAACATTTGTACGAAATCGACTTGTTTTTACTCTTTTCAGTTATGGTAGATTTTCGTGTTTCGTGACGGAAGGTAATTACAGTTCCTGCTCAGACCTTATGTAATTCATATGTGTGAAAGGTAACTATTATATGTGAACTAATTTGCATGTAACGGGGAAAAGACTTTATTTTTTCCTCTCTACACTCGTGTTGCCCCGTCTCTTAACAGTATCATTATTCGAATGAGCAGTCACACACTCACAACGTACAGACAACAATGCGGACTTTGTAACAGATAACCGATAATAAATTACATCGTTTTATTTATCAGTGCGCTGAATGATAGAATTTTTTAATCGCATTGTCATATTTTCGAAGCAGAGTCTGGACAGAAGATGGCGCGTGTGTAGAGCTGTGTCGCCATCTGGCTTCCGTCAGCGGAAATATATTTGCGGTTGAACGTCCGTGAACGTCCGTTCCCCCAGCTCGTTCTTCTTCGTTCGCCGTTCACGACGGCAACTTGTGTCTCCGAGAGGGACTCACTCGGTGAAGTACTCGCTCTTACGAGGGGAAGCGGAGGAAGAAGGTGTGTTTGTCTGTCCGCTTGAGGTGAGGAGTTGCCGTTTTGCTTTCCTGCGATGTCGTGTGAGAGATAGAGAGAGAGAGACAAGGTAACGCACCGTCGCGTCGACTGTGGACTGGGAAAAGTAGCATTTAACTGTGGACTGGGAAAGCAGCATTTAACTGTCGACTGAAGACTGGGGAAGTAGCATTTAACTGTCGACTGTGGACTGGGAAAAAGTAGCATTTAACTGTCGACCGAGGACTGGGGAAAAGTTGCATTTAACTGTGGACTAGGTAAGTAGCATTTAACTGTCGACCGTGGACTTAGGAAAAGTGGTGTTTAACTGTCGACCGTGGACTGGGAAAAGTAGCATTTAACTGTCGACTGTGGACTGGGTAAGTAGCATCTGTCAACTTTGGATTGGCAAAAGTAGCATTTAACTCTCGACTGTAGACTGGGGGAAAGTAGCGTCTTACGGTGGACTGTGGACTGGGGAAATTAGCGTCTAACTGTCTACTGTGGACTGGGAAAAGTAGCATTTAATTGTCGACTTTGGACTGGAAATGTAGCATTTAACTGTCAACTGTGGACTAGAAAAAGTAGCATTTAACTGTCGACTGTGGACTGGGAAAAGTAGCATTCAACTGTCGACTGGGTAAAGTAACATCTAACTGTCGACTGCGGACTTGGGAAAAGTAGCATTTAACTGTCGACTTTGGACTGGGAAAAGTAGCATTCACCGCGACTGTGGACTGGGGGAAAGTAGCATCTAACTGTCGACTAAGGGCTGGGAAAAGGAGAGTCTAACTGTCGAGTGCGTACTGAGGAGTCAGTTGACTGTAGACCATGACTTTTCAGACTGGTAGCTGGATCTTGACTAGCGCGGGGCTGGCCAAACAATAGGACTACACGTCTCGGTCTAGTAGTTTGGTCTTCGGGAAGTACAGGTTCCTGTTAGCGTGACGGAGGAGTTAGGATGGCGGTCCAAGGCAGAGAGAACGCGAATAACTGTCTCTCACGAGTAACTGGGTCTGGAAGGAGTTGATACTCGGCCTTGGACTAGAATAGGTGGGTGAGTTGACTGGAGTCCCCCCGCTGTAGCTTCTGACAGACCATCTTCCTCCACGGTGGACATGACTCCCTCCCTCTCCCCCCCCCCCCCCCCCCCCCCCCCCCCCCCC
>JAYMFT010231782.1:0-20436 GCA_038088735.1 Panulirus argus
ATATATATATATATATATATATATATATATATATATATATATATATATATATATATATATATATATATATCTCACAGTAATCACAGAAAACTATTATGTACAAGTAAGACTGCCATCCTTGTATTGGGACACTCCCGCCACAAATGGCATGATTAATATACCGACATGGCAACTGAGAAACTCCCCTCGCTGAGCCAACCGACACAAATTGTCCTTATCGCCTCCACCTCTCTCGTCTACTGATAACCCCGCATTTCTTCCTTTATGAAGCAATATTTCACTATCTCGCAAGGCTGATAAAATACGTACATACCAGATGGGGTAAGAGGAGTACTCATTTCCGATCATGTAGGAAAAGTTATTCTTATATATAAAATTGGCGCCAAACCATCGAACACCGGCTGCAGCTTCGGCCGCAAAAACAAAGGGGAACTTAGTGAGCACAAAGAACGCAAGGTTTTACTTGGGTGTTGGTATTTTTTTATGCACGACGAAGGAGGGACAGTGGGTAGTAAAGACGGCACGTGGGGCCGGGGTTGGCCTTCTGACCGTGACTTGTGAGAGGAAATACCTCGGGAAGGCAAGAATGGACCACACCCATCTGCGGCAATGGCTGCGGAAGGCAGGACAGGATGGATATATGAGAGAGAGAGAGAGAGAGAGAGAGAGAGAGAGAGAGAGAATACCTCTAACTTAACGTGCGTTATGGTTCAACTATACCCAACTATACCACCAAGAAGTGGAAAAAAGTAAACACTGCACTTGCCAATGAACGATGATTACCAGGTACACGTGAGCCGTTGTACCGGGTTATTAAATCATCTTAAGGTTTCCGGCTGAAGTGTCATTTTAACGTCCGTTCTAACTGAACTCTAATTTCCTATGCTAGTGCGAAATTAGGCTAGAGCTTTCTGGTGGTTCATAGACACGTCACCTACAGCTCTAACTGGCACTTGGCCAATCCCCGATGTCTTTCAGCTGTCTAAAGATAAACAGTGGCAGGAAAAGGGGAGCCAATCCACGGGCAGGATAAGACACAAGTCTCCGGGTATTTTGCAGACAGTAGCACGCTTTTTAAGATTTACATACCAAGAATTGTGCCCGATGCTTACATGTGTAAGGCAAAATAGGTTTAAATGGTTTGAAATATTCTTTTAATACCTCATTACTCTTAAGAACTGGTCATGGGGAGCGACCTTACGTATTTTCTCTAACCAGCACGTAAAGGATTGAAGGAAGAGGTGATATATGCACCCATTCCTGCAACACCAATAACCTGTTCCTGTGCGTGAGTTAGGGAGAG
Source organism: Panulirus argus (assembly GCA_038088735.1). Lineage (NCBI taxonomy): Eukaryota > Metazoa > Arthropoda > Malacostraca > Decapoda > Palinuridae > Panulirus > Panulirus argus. Next base: position 1,304 of record JAYMFT010231782.1, read on the forward strand.
ACAGAAGCATCGCCAGGAGAGGTCAAAGTTTTCCCATGGAAAGTCGACGAAGAATTTTTTGTCCAGACAGAAGTACTGACGTGCCAATATTGACTGTTTAGAAGGGTGCGCAGTTCTCAATAAGGAAGTGTTGATCAATATATAATATTATTTAACTTCAAAATATGCGGCATTACTAAAATGTTTGGTACGAGCCACCAACCTTTATTTAGTTAGCAAAGCAGCGTACTTATTAAGAATTTACATAAATCTCTTTTATATATACAGTTTCTTGATGTTGCAAGTTTTATATGTATAGAAAAATAAGATCCGGCTTGGTGTAGGGGAGGGGGTGGGCATGAGTAAGAGTAGAGCAGTTTAAAACAGCCAATGGTATATAAGTATATAATATGACCGGCACTACATCGCGTTCCTTTGATTCAACAGAAACATGAACAGGTACATACCATTTCATATGAGGATAGTTTATGCAAGAGCAGGATTTGAACTTGAAAACAGTAACTCTCACGACGGACACATTCACTTAACATTGATTGTTTCATAAGTAAAGCCACTGTCTCACAAATGCAAGCATCAGTTCAAATAAATACCCACCAGTATCCATTTTTTTATATAAAAGAAATCATATATAAAAGATACATGATTAAACGTTTTAAGAGAAAAACCCGCATTGGTACTGAACAAAGAAGTTGACTGATTGATTTTAAGAAATCTCTGAAGCATTACAGCCAAACGGTTATTCAGCAACTTGTAGCATAAAAAAAGATATCTAAAAACTTAGAATTTTGTTCATACATAATTTTACACTTCAGTGTATTTTAAAACTTCATTAAATTTTTATTAACACTAAGGTCTTAAACCTCTCTAGCCAAGAAAGGTGAACTCATACTATGCGTTTAGGGCAGTTAGCAACTGGAAGCAAGGAAAATATGCAGAATTTGGGATATGGGACTCCAGTTCAACAGACTAAAGTTATAGCTACAATCAACTCACAGAGCATTGGAAAAGTGCAGTGAGCAGGTTATAGTTTTGTGGCTGGCAGAAAAAGTGTCTACGAGACCACTTGTATATATGGGTAAGCCCTCTAAATCAGTTCTAGAATTAAGCATGAAGTCGCTTAAGGAGGGTGTACTTACAGCGCCCTCCATTCCCCTACACATCAGAAGTGAGGGACCACATTTTCATCAACTTCTGTCTTAGATTTTATTAACTCTGTCCCGAACGCACACCAATTATGACAACCAACACATTCACCAAACACCAGCAATCAACTGTATACCTAATGAGCATATTATACACATTACAGAGAATCATTTGACTGTTCTGGTTAGTATCCAGATAAAGCCAATGCCCCACTTTCATTGTGTAATGTTTTAACCATACTTAAACTTAGGATATACACAAAATGAAGTTGTATAACACCATCAAAAGATAATCAGAAAGCAAGAAGATAACTACCTGCTACAGAAAAGCTACCTGATTGGGACACAACACAGATTCAGGGGAGATCATCCATCACAGATTCTTAAGCTTCTACAACAGGATGAATTCTGACTTAGATCAACTTGTGCTAAGTTAGAGCATGTACTTACCTGAATCTGGGAGCGTTCTTGATTACTAATGCCACGTGTCTGAAGAGAAACAATGAGAGTGATCTTAGACTCCACCCAAACTCGTACCTCTTCTTGAACTGTGACAAACCTGCTCCATAATTCCAAGGCTGTTTCATAACGAAGGATCACCTGAAAGAGGAAAAGTTATGAAAGATATTAGTGCCAGAGTCAAGACAGTGATATGATGGTATATGTTGGTAAAAAACTGGTATGAAGTTCTATACTTATGTAAGGCAAGAAAATACAAATTTTCATTCATGGAAAAAATCAAGGATATCAAGTCTTGAATACCTTTTAACTCACTGCTAATAAAAAGTATGTTAACCTGCACAGCCAAAACCATAAAATTTTTATGTAACAAACAAAGGAGAAATTATCATACCGATTCTAGTCGCTGCGAGACACTATTCCAGCGTGTCAGTTGTGTCTCCACGCTGTCAGTTTTTTCCACCTGAACTGCCTGAGTTTTGAGCATTTCCAGTAAGTTTACATTTGTGGTCATTGATCCTTGTAGGTTTTGCAATTCTTCCACATGTTTCCTTAGTGCAACCCGGTTGACAGAAGGTAAATCCAAGGCACTTTCTAGGAGATATTCAACTTCTTGCAAGAAGCTATCTACGGCATCAGATGAGGACATAAATTTCTGCCACATTTCAAGGCGATTCTTCAGGTTAGTGCGGGTCTCCTTTATGCTCTCTGTAAGTAACCTAAGTCGCTCATGGAGAGCTGCAATTTGCGATGATAGTTCTGATAAGTGGCAAGGGTGATGGGGATCTTGATGTAAAGTTTCCATGCACTGTTTTACCTTACTGATGTCTTCTTCTGTACGACCTAAACTATCATGTATGGTCTGACATGAATGAAGGGCAGCCTTAAGGATCTGTTCACCTTCTTTATCTACAGCTTGACACCTTTGCAGTGTGCTTTCAAGATGCATCATTGTGAGAGATATACGCTCCACACGGTTAATACTCTTTTGCACATGATCCAGTGTATATTCCAAAGATGCAATACGTTGCTGGATGGTGCAAATCAACTCTTGACATGTGAGTGACAGCTGATTAACAGTGTTCATCAGTTCTTCATCTTGATCCTCCTCAGCACTTGACACCTGTGTTAAATGATCTAAGTTTTCCTTGCTGTTCAGTATCTTGATGCGTAGCACCTTATAATTTTCTGAGATGTCTCGGAGTTGCTGGATTGATGTTACATTGGTATCAATGTTCTGGAGGGCGACTTCAACACTAGAGAGTGTATCTTGAGTTTCTGCCAGGAGTTGTGGCACTGGAACTACCTGAATTTGGATCCGATGTAGCTCCTTTTCCTTTTGCTGTAGAAGCTCTTCAAGCTCACTCCAATCAGCCTTAAACTGTGACAAGAAGTGTCTCTGATGAGACTCATCTGTCATATTTACCAAGCCCACTGATTTGTCGAAGTGATTCATGCATTCATTCAGCAGAACACTTTGGCTATCGAACTGGGCCTTGAGGTTCTGTGTGAGAAACAAGATATATATGTTTTTATATCTATACTATAGTTAGTTTTGGGAAGTGCCAAAACAGTAGGTCACAATTAAAGCATATTAATGCTAATAACCTCTTCTATAAGTGCTGGATTAATACAAACTGAACTTTTAATACAATTATGACAGCTCAATAATGCTCAATAAACAAAGTTAACATGAACCTGTTTACATAAAGACAACACATACAACCTAACAGATATTATCACTGTCACAGGAAGGTTACTGAACTTTGAAAAATAGAGGTGAAGAGTACTTACAGTAACAAAAGCTATGTAAGTAATATATTTGCAATTATTGGAGCAATTATTTGAGAAAGCAATTACATCTAAAGAATATAGTGGATGTAATTATTAGTTTCATGACAGTGTTTATATCAACAGATAGAATAAATGGCACTGTGAGAGAAAGATATGTCTGAGATATGGAATCACTAATCAAAACTGTAAAAAGTGTTGGTACCATGAAGGGTTCAAGAGGAAACTATTAATGTAATCTACAAAGGTCAGTCAGAGTAAAATTCTCAGGAAGTGATCAAAAACATCTGGAGTGCTATCAAAGATAAGCAAACCAATATGAACTTTGCAAATTTGTAGGAAAAACGTATTTGAGAAGAGACTTAATATTTACATGGGAAAGACTGCCTTTAAATGGGCAACTCTAACCAGTGTAAAGAAGTGACAATTGGTATAGGAGCTGAAAAATACAAGGCAAATGACATTCAAAATTAATCAAAATTACCAGCGCAATAAAAATCATAGTAACAACAATTACTAATATGAGCATATGCAGGAAGAGTTTTACTTATAGGGAACCATCTTCTAAATTTTTTCTACATGCAAATTCTTGAACTTTTAAAGCTCAATGCAGTCATTACCGTTTGCTTGCTACTGTATTATTTATTTCTTGATATCTCTTCCAACTTTAATCTTATTCAGCTTCCCGTTCTGTCCTCTGGTTTAATGGTCCTATTCTAATTCAAAGAACTACTCAATATCAGTATTGTTAAATTAAATGAGGAACCTGATCTATGAAGAACCATCTATCACAAATGGTCACTCAGTATTTTGGAATTATGCAATTCATCAAAATTTACAAAACACACACATCAACCTAAAAGATCCCATTACACTAGATACACACAGGCCTTCTTTCACTAGTAATGAAACCCCAAGCACACATTTGATCTGTGCCAGTAATGACTTCTGGGAATGGGCTGCCAATGACAAGAGCCTAGTTAATTTCATCTACCATTCAATTTATATTACCAAATATCTCTTTCAGGTTCAACTGACATACAAACAAAATTCCCAGCTACAACATGCAGCACTCCTTTCTCTTAATTGTATTCACAGGTCACACTGGAAGAACCCTCTCCAAAAGACCATAAACAATATGAAAAACAGTTAGCTCATCTGTACTTGACTATCCATGAGTGCTGTTATGTCCATGCATGCATGAGTGTCTGCATATGTCAATATGCATCTGCAAATTATCTTTATGAGTAAGTTGATGAAAAAGGAAGGAGGTGCAGGATATAAAAGTACAACTTACTTTACATCAGGTAAGATATAAACTGGAAGAAAGATCATTCAATATATGCTGCAAAACAAAAGACATACCCAGATCTGATTGAACTGTTCTTTCAATTTCTCTTGGTCTTGTGGTATCAGATCAATATTTTGCAATGAGGTTTTGGCCTGTGAGCACCACTCCTGAAGCTTGTCCATCTGTGTTTGGTAAGCAGCCCAATGTACATGCAATTCTTCTAGGCGCTCCAGCAAGCGGCTGACTTCCTGGCGCAGTCCAGTAGTTCTTTGGTGGTGTGCCGTCACCCGTGTCTCAAGGTGAGTGCAAGTGATGGTGTCTCCCACTTTCCGGACCATCTCCACCAGGTGGCCCATGTGAGCTTCGTGTGTCACGCTCTCCACCAGCAGATCCTGTATCATCACCACACACACACACTCACATGTTAGTCATGCTCAGGATCAGGTTAGCCCCATAACATGGCCATGGGGCCAGACAAGGTATGTACCATCTCTCAGCTATGGCCCAGGTGTGAAACAATCCAATGATACCCATTTTAATGCTAAGAAATGTTATATACTAATTCTTTTTCTATACTTGCTTGCATTCCACCTAAGCGATGTAGCAACATGAGCTTATTAAAAAATATTAAGCTAAATTTCTGAATTACGTATATGAAAGTACTTTCATCAATTAAGTAAATTACTTTAACAAAGTACATGGAAATCACACAAGATTGAATCTTTCTAATAATCAGTATAATTTAAGATCAAGATAAAATGGCATTTATTATCAAAAGGATCAAATTGATGTAGATTTATAGGCCAGTGTCCAAACTGCATAAAAAGATTACTGAATATCTTACAAGAACCATATACAAGCTTTAACAAACACATAACTTTACCTTAATAACAGGACTTTAAAAATCTAAATCTAAATCCAAAACCTATGAGAAATTACTAATGGTGTGAGAGAGAAAGAGGGGAAAACAATGTTGGAGAAAGAGTAGTCATCCAGAGCAGCAAATAACTTTCAACTAAATGCTGTTAGACTGCTGTACTGGGCTTATCACTTCAAATGATACCTAGTACAAAGTATAAAAGAATGTTATACATAAGCACTTCTTGTGAAAATACTGTAATGTACACTAATTTGTCAAAAGAAATTTCAGAGGCAGCATGGTAACTTCGTTGTAGCCCTTCATCCTGGCTGACTAATTTTCTCTAAAATTTAGAATTAAAAAAAATTTAGCACCAAAAGAACTTTGAAATGCTATAGTCCATCAGGTTAGCAACTGCAATGATGATGGCCTTGTGAAGAGTACAATTATGTGAAATTTGTAAACTAGAGCACTTCTGTACTTCCTTCTGTGGAAAAAATGAAGAACTTTCATCTCACTGTAACAATTTAACTTGTTAAGTCTTAACAACAACTATTAGTTTCTATCTCATACTGGCCATCTACAAAGGAGGTAGTAAACATGCAATATGAGAATAACATATAATGCTATTCTCACCTTAATTATCAAGTGCTATTTATAACTAATGAGCACATTACTTCATAGTACGAATTATTATTGATAAATAATCTACTATAAAAAATATGTGATTTCATGCATATAGTACATCTGTGCATTTTTCCCACTAATTATCTTGGAATATCATTATGGAATATGTTAACCTGCCCTATGTTCAAATTTCCAAAGATTAAACTTTATAATTCATGCAAATACAAGCAAAAAGTAATCATATGTTTTCATTGTTATTATCTAAATTTGTTCACCAAAATAATGAGAAGAATGATCTATAAGTATCAATCAGTCTTTATACTGATATAAAAAATAAACAATTTAAAACACTGCATGGTGTGTACACATTAGAATCAAAACACTGTGCATGAGAAAGGTAACTTAAATGTAAAAATAATAGTGACTCTTTCAACCATATTTCAAGAAAGCTGATTTTCCTGTTTCTCTCAATCAAATCTCAAAAACATTTTACATTAATATATAATTCAAGGCAAGGCAGTCATATATATTACAAGGAATGGAAAGCACTGCCATATTCAAATCTGCTAGTAAAACAACATATACCTCAAAATGTTATGTTCCCATAAATCTGTATACATCCATTAAATTGGAAAAAATTAGGTTGAAAAGTGTCATTCTACAGATATTTTACTTATAAACATCGGTGAAAGTTTTTACCCTATCACAGTTACAACCCTATTAACGTGTATATACGACAAGTGAAATTCACCATGCTACTTTTCTTGTCAGTTCATTAATGACATAATTAGAAAATTATGCATATAGTTTGGAAAGCCTTCTGAAGCTTTTTATGATATGTTAAGAATAATAAATATGGCTCCTCAGAACTACAGAGGCATGTTATGATACTGCTGTTAATTACATAATAGTTACAAACCTGGCATTTCTGAAATAGGTAAATTAAGGACACAGATCATATACAATAAATGAAATTCACATCTATTAATATTTTAGTTACAGCAGCACACGGAATTACTGTTTTCAAAATCACTGATCGTCAGTGTACATCTAATGATAAACTGCCACAAACTCATTTTCCATAAATTGTATAAAATAACCAATTCAGATATACAATAAGATTTCTGTTAAAGTGCTGTATATTCTTGAAGGGAAATATGATTAAAATTCAAACAATATTCTGCAACAAAATTAGATTGTGACAGTTATTAGATGTACAACTATGAAATAGATAGAACACATCATATTATATGGATAACTAACACTGCAGTTAAGTACAAGAAAAATGTGTTGGATAAATTGCATTATAGTTATCTCAAAAACAAGAGAAAAAATGCAATCACTAACCTTGCATGCATTTGTGTTGTCTTGGTAAGTGTCAGCAGACACAGTATGAAGCTGGGTAACCTGTTCTGATGCTGACACAATCCAAGCTTCCTCCTCTTTCAGCTGGTTGAGAAGACGCAGCCACTCAGCATCCAGGAGGGAAAGCTGGTGGTTGCGCTGTGTGGCCTTATCCAACAATCTTGAGGCCTTCAAGTAGGAGCGAGAGTACAATTGCTGGTAATGAACACGTGAGCTGGGTTCAAGAGCAGTGTCCAGTGATTCAAGCACTTTCTGGCATTGGCGAAGGGAAAGGAAAAGCTTCTTATGTTTGGTAATGGTATCAATCAAGTGATTGTAATCTCGAGCAACCACTCTTGCTTCCAAGATAGTTTCTGCCATTTCAATAAGATGTGTGAGTTCCATTAGAGTTTCTTCATATTCTGTGGTGGTAGCTGTGAGCCGCAAAAGGTGATCTAGCTCCTTCTCAACAGAGTCATGAACATCACAAAGCTCAGCCTGAACTGCAGCCAGCTCGTCACCAATATTTCGGCTTGGAGTATGCTGAAGATCATGTGAACTCAGAAGTAATTGTGTGATGCAATCCCTTGTTTTTTCGTTAGTAGCAAGAAGCAGTTCTAGCTTAGCCAGTTTTTCTTCTGGTGGCATTTGTGTTTCCTGAATCTGACTTAGCTGAGTCTTAAGTCTTGATACCTCTTGTTCAGCATCATTTACTGCTATGAGATATTTTGCATAATGTTCTTCGCCAAGGGCAAGGTCTTCTTGCTGGCTCTGTCGCACTTTCTCAACGTGGATGACCTGCTTACGCAGATATCTTACAGTTTCTCGGATAGTTATCAAAGTTTCTTCACTCAAAATTTCAATGGCAGACTTTGTCACATTTTCAAGAACAGTTAGCTTTTCTTCAACAATATGAAGCTCAGTACGTATGTGTTCATACTGTCTGGTTCTTTCGCTTACATCTTCAGTGTTTCTGATTTTGTATATTCTGTACTCTATAGTTTCTAACCATGTACTCACAGTCTCAACTATAGATATAATAACTTTCTGTACTGCAACAACTTCCTCCTTTTCTATGGTTGACTGCAACATATCAAGATTAACATCAATTTGTTCTTCGAGCTCTTTTCCTGAGGGCTGATTTGATGGGGTTAGAATAAGTGGGGCACTAGGAACTAAGGGAGTCACCTGTTCTCTTAAATTTTGACGACGCTTTAGGAGAGTGTAAATTGTCAGCCATTCTTGGGCTATAACTGTTTCTTCAGCCTGAGGCTCTTGTCCTAAAACAGTTTCTTTCTTCTTTAATGCTAATTGTAAATCTTTAGCTTCAGAATCACCAGATGGAAGCGACTCTTGTCCTACCTCAATTTCACGCTCATCTGGAGGAAGCGATGCACTCCGAGGCCTTACTCCAGGTGGCCCAGCTGTGTGTTCATCAATCAGTTCATCCGAAATTACTTTTGAGTCATCTCTTGGATGTACCTCTTCAGTAGAGGGAAGTTTTGCAATTTCAATGCTAGTGACAAACTGGTTATCAAAGTGTGTAGTGAAGACACCAATAGGTGATTTTTCCTTCATGGTATCAACCTCAGGAACATCAACAGCTTCTTCAAACATCTCCTCCATTTCAAGACTGGCACTTACTGTCTCTAATGTCAATTCTCTTGCTTTAATATCTTGTACTGTCTGTTCAACTTTAATATCATCTGGATGCTTATCAGTTGTCTCAACTTGTACATCTTCATAAGTGCTTTCCTCAGGAGTATACATTTCATCTTCAATGGAACTTGTCTCATCATGAGAACTTTTGCCAGCATCTGTTTCATCAGCATCGCCTCCTGACAATTCATATTCCAGATCCTCAGCTGGAGTTAGTATAGATGAATCTGATTTGGAGGTATCTTTAACCTCTTCTTCATTCAGTCTGGTAAATTCTCCCATTTCTATGGGACTTAGCTCACCAGCTATTGGAGTATACATGTCATCATCTGGAGAAACAGGTTTTGCAGTGGACAATTTCTGGGGCAAGGAAACCTCCTTTGAAAATTCAGATGGATCTCCCTCAACCCTAGACACTTGCAATGAAGACTGAGGTTCACTGTCCTCTTCTGTCTTTTTATCAAGTGATGAGATCTCAAGAGGTTGTATTTCACTAGCCTTCTTCACCTTAAACTCATGTGTTACAAATCCAGGCTGTAACTCTGTGTCTTCTCGTGCCATATGTTCTGGTGCTGATAATGAAGCCTGTGACAACAGAGTTTCCTCAATTCTTGAGTCTGGAACCTCTTCCAATCTATGATCAGGCATTTTAGTGATATCAACAGCATCTTTTACTTTGTATTCTGAGGCCACTGCCATAGGCTTTCGTTCATCGTCTGTCACAAAGTATTCAGGAACTGAGACAGGATGCTGAAGTTTAAAAACTTCTTTAGGATCTGAGATAAGAGGCTGAGGTTCAACTCTTTCATCATGAGCAGGAATATGAGGCTGGGGCACAGTGCTTTTGAGCGTGTGCTCTGATAATGAATCAAGAGGCTGGGGCTCAACATCATCTACCTTGTACTTAAGAGAAACTATAGAATGAGGTTCATCACCTTCCCTAGGAGCTGTAGGCTGGGGTTCAGTGCATTCTTTAAGAGCTAATACAGGAGGCTGTGGTTTTATGCTTTCTTCAGGAGCTGGAACAGGAGGCTGGGGCTTAATGCATTCCTCAGGAGCTTCAACAAGAGGCTGGGGTTTAATAAATTCCTCAGGAGCTGTGACAGTAGGCTGAGATACAGTATCTTCCACCTTATATTCAGGAACAAAGACAGAAGTCTGAGGAACAACATCTTCCACCTTCTTATCAGGTGAAACTGGAGGCTGAAGTGGGATAGCATCCTTCACATCAGAGACATCAGGTATAGCAGCAGGCTTTGAAAATGGAGGCTGTGGTTCTATAATCACTTCTTTTTCCTCATAAACAGGTGGTGAGACTGGAAGTTTAGTTTCTACCACAATTTTCTCTGGAACTGTAGGTGCAGCTGGAGTTTCATACATTACTTCCTTAAAGGTAGATGATAAATCAGGGATATCAACAGGCAGTTCCTTACCCATACATGGGGCAGGGAACCTCTCCTCAGGTTCAGGGAACACTAATAGTTCATCTGCAGGAGGTTTCATGGGCTCATCTGGTAGAACTGGGGCGTTTTCTTGATCCTCAGGAAGTTGCATCTGCTGCAATTCAGGAAGCTCTTGAGGGTAAAGCTGCTCTTGCCAAAGATCTATTTTATCTGCATCTTTGGGCCCTGTTAAAGAATCCTTTGCTGGCTGTGGGAAATGATCAATAATTAATTCTTTATTATCATGGCATATCTCAGGGGAAGAAGGAATATCACCTTTCCTAGTTTCAAGTGGGAGACTACTTTGTAACATCTCATTAACATCCTCAGGTTCCTCAACAACCTCCTCAATCTCTACAGGTTTACCATCAATTATAATTGTTTTCTTGATAATTCTCCTAGTAATTCTATTAATGGTGGTTGTGGTTTCCACTGGCATGGTGACTACAGATACAGGCTGCTCTTCTCCTTCCCTAATTTCCTTACTGTCCAATGGCTCCTCTACAACTTCCTCTGTCTCAACAGGTTCACCATTGACCATTTTTATCTTTTTAATTATTTGCTTTCGAATTAATTTTTGTGAGGTTATCATTTCAGGCCCAGAAAAAGTCTCTGCAATTGTGCTTGCTTTTGGATATTGCGATATTTCATCTGTGAAATCTTCCGGTTCCTCTACCACTTCTTCAGTCTCAACTGGTTTTCCATCAACAATAATTATCTTCTTAATTTTCCTCCTGATAACTTTTTGGAGTGCAGTAACATCTGGTTCTGTAACTGTCTCAGTAATCACTGAGTCAGCTGGCAGACCTTGCAGCATTTCTTCAGTAACCTCCTCTGGTTCCTCCACAACTTCTTCCGTCTCCACTGATTTACCATCAACCATGATAATTTTCTTAATTATTCGTCTTCTGATGATTCTGTGAGTAGTAGTTACCTCAGGTTCCAAGATTGTCTCAACAATCACAGAGTCGGCTGGCATAGCTTGCGGCAATTTTTCAGTAACCTCTTCTGGTTCCTCTATTACTTCTTCAGTCTCCACAGGTTTACCATCAACCATAATCATCTTCTTAATTACTCTCCTTCTGATGATTTTGTGAAGTGTAGTGACGTCTGGTTCTGTTACTGTCTCAGTAATCACAGAGTCAGATGGCAGACCTTGCAGCATTTCTTCAGTAACCTCTTCTGGTTCCTCTACCACTTCCTCAGTCTCCACTGGTTTACCATCTTCCATAATACTCTTCTTGATTATTCTCCTTCTAATTATTCTGTGGACAGTGGTCACTTCAGGTTCTGTGACTGTCTCAGTAATCACAGAGTCAGATGGCAGACCTTGCAGCATTTCCTCAGTAATCTCTTCTGGTTCCTCCACTACTTCCTCAGTCTCCACAGGTTTACCATCAACCATAATCATCTTCTTGATTATTCTCCTCCTCGTGATTCTGTGGGTTGTAGTTATCTCAGGTTCAGTGATTGTCTCAGCAATTACAGAGTCGGCTGGCATACTTTGAAGTATTTCCGCGGTAACCTCTTCTGGTTTCTCTACCACCTTCTCAGTCTCCACAGGTTTACCATCAACCATTTTGTGAACTGTACTGACATCCGGTTCTGTGACCGTCTCAGTAATCACTGAGTCAGCTGGAATACCTGGAAGCATTTCTTTAGAAACCTCTTCTGGTTCCTCTACCACTTCCTCAGTCTCCACTGGTTTCCCATCAACCATATTAATCTTCTTAACTATTCTCCTTCTAATTACTCTGTGGACAGTAGTCACATCAGGTTCAGTGACTGTCTCAGTAATCACAGACTCAGATGGAAGACCTTGCAGCATTTCTTCAGAAACCTCTTCTGGTTCCTCTACCACTTCTTCAATCTCCTCTGGTTTCCCATTAACAATAATAATCTTCTTAATGATTCTCCTTCTGATGATTTTATGGGTAGTAGTTACTTCAGGTTCTGTGACAGTCTTAGTAACAACATAGTTACTCGGGATGTGCAAAATTTCCTTAGTGACTTCTGGTTCCTCTACTAAGTCCTTAGTCTCCACTGGTTTACTATCAAACAAAACAAAGCTTTTCTCGAAACTGTCTGAGTAAGGAGGGGAATCTTGTATGACTTTCCCAATGACATCACCAGATTCCTCTTCCACTTTTGTCTCAACAAGCTGACTGTCAAATGTACCAACCTTTTTAAAGGTTTCTGTATCAGTAATTCTAACTTCATCCCTTGTATCTGTTATGTTCATGGGTGCTCCCTTTCCAGTTTGCATTTCTGCAGTATTTCTGAATTCTACTTCTGGAACAGAAACTGGGAAAGATTTCCTCTCAGGCTCCACACTAGGCACAGGGAATGGTTCTGGAACTATTGCTATTGCATCCTCATACACAGGCACACTACCTACTGTTTGTCTGAAATGTTCTTGTTCTTCAATTGGCTCAACTTTCTCATCCTTGGCTATTTGTTTATAAATAACATCAGAAAATACCTTTACTGTCTCTACAACTGTCTGAGGTTCATGAGTACTGTCTAAAGGTTCTGGGAAATCTCCACCTACTGCTGGGAATTCCAAATTTGTACCCATTTCATCAGGTTTTTTCATAGGTAGAGGAGGCAATACAACTTGGGGTTCTTCTGGTATCTTTTCGGCTTTAACTAGCACATCTCTCTTCGTGTAAACTCTATCTGTCCACGGTGAAACACAAGAAACTTCAAGTGGTGTGTCTTTTGAGTTAATAACAGGTTCTGGAAACTCTTGATATGAATCTTCAACATGTTCTTCATACTGTGGTGGCTGCATGGCATCATCTGTTTTACTGAATGGTTCTTCAGGCTGTACGTGAGTATCACAGCAGGGTACTGGGAAGGGTTTTGAATCTACTAATCTTTCTGCCTTTTCATAGTCAGGAATGGAGAGAGTGACTTGTCTTTGATCCTTCTCTTCAACAATTTGTTGTGGTTTACTGTCTGCATCAGTCTTTGTGTAAACACTCTCTGTAAATAATGGCATGGGTTTTGCCTCTGCAGGTTTTTCTGGACTGTCATGAAATTCTGGGATATCTTCAATAGGAAGAGGGAAATCCATTTTCTTACCTGAGTCTTCTGGGCCTTTGATGGGAATAGCAGGCAAATCCCGAACAGATTCCTCTTGAGGTAAACTCATATCTTGGACTAATACTTCCCTTTGAACATAATGATCCTCAGTCCACTGTGAAACTGACAAGACATCATGAGGTGTATCCTGAGTGTGGACAGTGACAGGCTGAGGGAACACTTCAACTACCTTCTTATCATCTGTTTTTTCCTCAATATACTCTGGTATTTTCATACCCTGCTCATGAGCAATCTCTTCCACAGTCTTTAAATTTTCAGCTTTTGCATGAAGCATCCCAAGCTCAGGGAATGGAATTTCTGATGATGAAGCTATAGATTCTTCGATGAAAGACAATCTGAAGTCTTCCTGTTCCTCAATGGGTAGAGATTTCTGTATATTCACAGGGTGAGAGTACATAGTCTCTGTATACACCTGAATAACTTCTTCTGCTGGCCTAGGTTCATCAACTGTAACTGATGGCTTTGGGAATTCACCAATTGGTGAGGTGAACTGTACATCTTTGTCTACTACTTTTGGATAGCATACTGGCAAAGGTGACAATTCTGATGGAACCTGCTCCTCAGGAATATTTTCATCAACTAATACTTTCTCACTCTTAGTGTAAAGCTCCTCTTTCCAAAGTGATTTCGAAGTAGTGTCTTGTGGTATATCCTCAACCTTCACAGCGACTGGCTTTGGGAATGCCTCTTCTTCTTCCTTGTCCTGTCCTTCCTTTTCTACATATTCTAGTACTTTAACAGGCTCTAGGAATGCTTCAGTCTCAGTCTCATCTACTTCCTTTCCTTCCTCTTCTGCATCAACTGATATTTTCATAGGCTTCATGGATGACTGTTCCTCTTTCTGATCCTCTCTCTTTACTTCATCTTCTGGTACTTCAATTTTCACAGGCTTCATGGATGACTGTTCCTCTTCCTGATCCTCTCTCTTTACTTCATCATCTGGTACTTCAATAGGTTTTAGAATGGGTTGTCTCTGTAACTGCTCCTCTGTTTGTTCTTTCACATCAACAGCTTCTTGTAAAAGCTTTGGTAATGCCTGTTTTTCTTTTTTGTCACCCATTTCTTTTTCCATTTCACCAAGCACTTCTTTAAGTTTTGATATCTCTTTTGTCTCTTCACTGTCCTGTCCTTCCATTTCTTCATAACCCTGTACTACAACTTCAGGCTCTCCTACAACAGGCTTTCCAGGTTCTGGGAAAGGTTCTACTACAGGAGAAGATACCACTTCCTCATAGACAGGTAAACCAGGTATAATCTGTGTTAACTCCTGTTCCACTATAACTCTTGACTCATCTACAATTAAAGGTTTAGAGTAAACTCCTTCTCTGAACACATGACAAAGTTCCTCCGCTGTTGGTGGTTCTTCTACAGTTTGAGAGGGCAGTGGGAACTCTCCTACAGGATCTGGGAATACTATGTGTTTAGAATATTCTGGTTCCTTTCCTGGTAAGGGAGATAATACAACATCCATTTCCTCATTGGGGATATTTTCCTCTTTTTCCACTGTTTCTTGTTTCTCATAAAGCTGTTCTGTCCACTGTGAAACAAATCTGATGCCTTCTGGTGTCTCACCAGCATCGGATTTAAGAGGTGTAGGGAATGGGTCTACTTTTATGTCTCTCACCATATCCCTGGTGTATTCAGGGGGCTGTTTGCCATCATTTGCAGGATAAAACACTTCCTCCTTAACCGGTATTTCAGTGACTGATGGTACACTAATAGGGAAACCAGTCTCCAAAGGAACTGGTTCAGCTTGTTGTATCACAGATGTCTCCTGATAAATATCATCTGACAAAGGCTTAAGTATTTCAGTACCTGAAAGTTCTGGCTTATCATCACAAATTTCAGGCTGATGATACTCTCTGTGTAGTAAGGGAAATTCTGGTTCCATGTCCTCTTTGGAAACACAGATGCCAATATCAGGTAAAGATGGTGCTTCAGATGTGTCATCAGATATAACTGCAATGTCATCCTTTATCTTGTACTGCTGATAATGCTGTTCATCCCATGACTGAGTTACAGTTCTACTAGTTTCCTCTAACTGTTCAAGCTCATCTACCTTTTGGGGTATTAATTCTGGGAAAGGGGATTCTATTCCACCAAACTCCACACATTTTGCAAAATTTGGACTAGGTGCTGGTGGGGCAGGTGCATCAGGAAGTACCTCTGTGATGACATGACCACATACATCTCTCGGCACTGTTGCATATATCTCACTGGTGAATAATCTAATTTCAGCTTCTGAGTCTTTTGGTGTTTCTGAAGTATCTCCTTTGGATAACACAGGGAAATCTCCATGAGGTTGTGGGAATGGGCTATCAGTAGTCTCAATATCTGGTGGTAACACAGGAAGTTCTGGGCACGTAGAATGCTCGAATTTGATTTGATTTATTTCACTAACTTCTACAGTATCTGCTTTTTCATAAGTTAGAATATCAAACACCTCTGGAGCATAAGAACTACTTTGTAACTGAGCAATACCACTATCTCTTCTTTCTGGTGTTGGGAATGGTATGGATGAAATTTCAGTGTCATCTTTTACATGCACGACCCTAGATACATCCTGTGGTCCTCCCAATTCAACTGGCATAGGGAAATCCTCTGAAGTAATTTCTTCAATTTTATGCATTTCAGGAATATCAGATGACTTGAGTTTCTGAGAATCAGACACTGCAGTCTCTTGACCAATAACAAGATCCTGAACTTGAGACTCAGTATCATATGTAAAGGAAATTTCTCGGGTGATATCTTTCAGGTCCTGAGTGATATCTTCCCAAGTAGAATGTGCTACAGTTTCAGATGGCACTGGGAAAGTATCTAATTCAGAGTCCCTTTCAAATGCAACTGTTTCAACTAGGAAAGCTGGAGCCTGGTCAGTACACTGGGGTATTGATTCTCTTTCTACAGATTTTCCAACTTGGGGATACACTTCTTCAGTCCAAGTACTCTTTAATGTGTCTTTCACATCATCCCCTGGTATGCCATCATCCTTGTCTAATGGCTCTGGAAATTCATTTACTGGTGTTGGGAATGATTTCGATTCTGTATCCTTCTTAATTAATGTAACTGGTTGTGGAGGGATAACTGGGGCTTGCTCAGCATACTGTGGTATTGGCTCTTTTGGTGTGGGTTCAAGTTTAGGATAAACTTCTTTAACCCAAGTTTTTACACTTGTGTCTTCTACTACTTCTCTTGATTTGTTAACATCCGTATCTAGTGAACTGATCATATCTGCTGGTTCAGGAAATGAATCTAATCTTGAGCCAGTCACATCATCTACAACAGAATACACTGGTAAAGGTGGGGCTTGCTCAGTAACTTGTGATATTGACTCTTTTTCTCTGATTTCATCAGTTTTGGGATAAACTTCTTTATCCCAAATACATTTAGGTTTGTCTTCTACTATATCTTTTGGTTTGCTATCATTTTTATCAAATGACACTGGGAATAAATCTGATTCTGTAACCTTCACGTTGCATACAACTGGAGATACTAGTAAAGTTGGAGCTTGCTCAGTAGATTGTGGTATGGACTCAGTTTCTCTCAGGTCATCAGCTTTTGGATAAACTTCAACCCATGTGCTTTCTGACTTATCGTCTACAACATCAACTGGTTTGCTATCATCTCTATCTTTTGGTACTGGAAACTCTGTGTCTGGTGATCCAAGTGGTTCATAGGCAGGTTCTTCATCTGGAGGCTGTTTGGCTGGTAACTCAACCAATGTCTTGTCAGAAATATCTGAGATATTTTCTTGTTGCTTGTATTCCAGTGAATATGGATACATTTCATCCTGCCAATTTGAGATTTTGATTACAGGTTGCTGTGGAGCATCAGAACTCTTTGTCAAAGGTGTGGGGAAGCATTCACTTTCTGCTGTTCCAACTGTCTGGCAAGGAATAATGACATGATCTGCATGAGACATTTCTGTAACTGTTACACCAGATTCATCATCCGGCATAACAAACTCTGTTTCCGGTTCTTCCACAACTTCTTCTGTCTCAACTTTCACTCCATCGATTATTTGAACTCGTTTAATAATGTTCTTTCGCCTTCTCACAACATGATACTGGATATTCTTTACTTCTGGGGCATCACCTGGTACTAAAGGTTCAGCACCTTCAAGAATCTCCTCAGAGACTATTGGTTGGCCGTCAACAATTTTCAACTGACGAATGACCCTTGCCTTTTGCTCTGGTACAGGGTCAGATGATATGGATGCATCGCCAGGGACACGCTCAATCTCTTTGCTTATGTGTACAGTGATTGGTTCCTTCACTTCACTAGGTAAGGGATATTCATGAATCTCTTCTGGAGTTTCTGCTCTCTCTTCTTCAATCACCTCTTTACCATCAACAACATGTACAGACCGTTTAATCTTAATGTTCTTCTTAATTATACGAACACCTCCAGACAATGAGGTAGATAAGGCACTGGCAGTATCAGCGTTTGCACTGGTATCTTCAGATTCTTCTACAACTTCTGCAGTTGCCACTGGTTTACCATCAATAATTCTTGTTTTATCAATTACTTTTCTATTGATGGACCTCTGAGTACTGGTGATTTCAGGTTCTCTTAATGTTTCAGTAAGTTCATCTGGTTCCTCTATCACTTCTTCAGTCTCCACTGGTTTACCATCAACCATAATCATCTTCTTTACTATTCTCCTCCTGATAATTTTGTGGGTAGTAGTCACCTCGGGTTCTGTAACAGTTTCAGTAATCACAGACTCACTTGGAGTTCCCTGTGGCATCTCCTCAGTTATTTCCTCTGGTTCTTCAACTACTTCCTCAGTCTCAACAGGTTTACCATCAACCATAATAATTTTCTTAATTATTTTCCTTCTAATCATTCTGTGGACAGTAGTCACTTCAGGTTCAGTGACTGTCTCAGTAATCACAGAGTCTGTTGGCAGATCTTGTATCATTTCCTCAGTAATCTCCTCTGGTTCCTCCACCACTTCCTCAGTCTCCACTGATTTACCATCAACCATGATAATCTTTTTAATTATTCGTCTTCTGATGATTCTGTGAGTAGTAGTTACCTCAGGTTCAGAGATTGTCTCAGCAATCACAGAGTCAGCTGGCATACTTTGCAGCAATTTTTCAGTAACCTCTTCTGGTTCCTCTATTACTTCTTCAGTCTCCATAGGTTTACCGTCAACCATAATCATCTTCTTAATTACTCTCCTTCTGATGATTTTGTGAACAGTAGTGATGTCCGGTTCTGTGACTGTCTCAGTAATCACAGAGTCAGATGGCAGCCCTTGCAGCATTTCTTCAGTAACCTCCTCTGGTTCCTCTACCACTTCCTCAGTCTCCACTGGTTTACCATCTACCATAATACTCTTCTTGATTATTCTCCTTCTAATTATTCTGTGGACAGTGGTCACTTCAGGTTCTGTGACTGTCTCA
>JAYMFT010231783.1:0-11182 GCA_038088735.1 Panulirus argus
TCTCTCTCTTTATATATATATATATATATATATATATATATATATATATATATATATATATATATATGGAATGAAATGTTTGAGGACAACATGTGCGAGGTTGATTATGTAAGCAATGAAAGGGAAAGAAAAATATGTGGTAATAAAAAGAGAAATGATGAGAGAGCAGAGGAGGGCGTGCAACAAAGGTCTGGACGTATGGAGCATATGGAGAGAATGAACGAGGCTACATGTGCCAAACGTGGAGGGAACAAAGAGAACAGAGACACCAAACTGGAGACGGTAGGATGGAATGAAAAAAAGATTTTGAGCGACTGGGGCCCTGAACACGCAGAGTGGTGAAAGGTGGGCACGGGAGGGAGTGAACTGGAACGACGTGGCCTACTGTGGCCGACGTGCCGTCAGTGGACTGAACTAGGGCATGTGAAGTGTCCAGGGCAAACGATGGTTGTAGATAAGGAGCTGTGGCTAAGGTGCACCACACATGAAAATTAGAGAACGGAAGTGAGAGGATGCGGCCCTTCTTCACCTGTTTCCCGGCACTATCTCAGAAACGCATATATGGTGGTTTTAATGCCATACTTGGCACTAAGTTTACTATTTTTGCTGATAACCAATAGCCGGAATCAGTTCCTCTCTCTCCTTTCAATCACAAAGCATTAGCACCTTTACCTCCTCCAGTTAGTCCCTTCATATTTTGTCTGTAGCGTCTTTCACTGTCACCTATGAGTGCTTTTCACTGTGACCTATAAGTGCTTTTACTGACGCCCATTTATTTCTTTGCTGTAACCCATTACTCCTTCACTACCGTCCATTCGTCCCCTCGCTGTCACGCAGTTAGTTTCCTCCACTATCGTCTACCAGTCTCTTCAATGTAACCCATTAGTCGTTTCACTATCGTCAGTTAGTCCCTTCAGTCTCGTCCATTGCCCCTTCGCTGTAACCCAACAGTCCCATCACTGTCACACAGTAGACCCATCACCTCGAATGCCAGTGACCACGACCGAAAGGCATGCGGTGAAATTCCTGTGCCTGCGGTAGCGTCGTACGCAATTTGGATATATTGCAGAGCTGCCTGCCATAAAGCCCGGCCAGGCCGCCGCTACACAACTGCGCCTTAAACGGTCCAATCCAACTTCAGAGTTCTGCCGTGTTTATACTTCCGCTACATGCGGAGAGATGACAGTTGTCTCTCAACGACCAGAAAACACTCTTTTACGTTCGGAAGAGATAGTACCTGTCTCATAGCAGCAAAAAAGATCTATCTGTTCTACATATAGGAGAGATAGCAGCTGTCACCCTTTAGCGGGAAAAAGCTGTCTCTTCTACGTTTAGGAGAGGTAAAATCTGTCTCTTTTACGTTCAGGAGAGACAATAACCATTTCTCTCTCAAGAGAAAATCTATCTCCTCTACATTTAGGAGAGATAGTAGCTGTCTCTCTCCAACGAGAAAATCTCTTTTTTTCTTTTTGGGGGATATGGCGGCTGTGTCACAATAGCGAAACAGCATATCTGCTCTCAGGAGAGATAGAAGCTGTTTCCCATTAGCGAGGACACACTTATCTTTTGTCAGTTCTTTGTTTTTCTAATGTGTAGAACTATTAATGCTGTCTGATGTTGAATCTCTGGTTTTGGAAGGAGAAAAACAGGGTAATGCGATTTACACATTCAGAAATCACATTTTTCTTTAACCCATATTGCTCTCATATGTAACCCTATTTCTTAACGTAGTTAGGTAGATAAAGAAAAAAGTATTGCTCCCTAAGATGATTAGTCTTCCACAAACAATTTAGTGAGACAAATAAAAAATCCTATTCTCAACATGGTTAGATGATAATAGGAAAAAACTATTGCTAGTCGTTATGGGTAATAGAAGTGTTCAGCAGCTGTGCAGCAGCCTCGTAGGGAGGTGCTTCTTTTCAGAGGTTTGTATGGAGCAAGGCAACCAACCTTCGTCTGAAGAGGACCCCTCTCAGAGCTCCTTTGTTTAGGGAACTTTACGGTGCTATACTCGAAGTGTGGTGTTGTACTTGAAATGAGGTGATACACTCAAAGTGTGGTCTTGTACTCAAAATGCGGTATTGTACCCGAAGTGTGGTGTTGCACTCGAATTGTGGTGTTGTACCCGAAGTGTGGTGTTGTACTCGAAATGCGGTATTGTACCCGAAGTGTGGTGTTGTACTCGAAATCCGGTGTTGTACTCGGTGTGATGTTGCACTCGAAAGTGTGGTCTTGTACTCGAAGTGTGGTGCTGTACTCGAATTGTGGTGTTGTACTCGAAGTGTGGTGTTGTACTTGAAATGCGGTATTGTACTCGAAGTGTGGTCTTGTACTCGAAATCCGGTGTTGTACTCGGTGTAGTGTTGCACTCGAAAGTGTGGTCTTATACTCGAAGTGTAGTGCTGTACTCGAAGTGTGGTGTTGTACTCGAAGTGTGGTGTTGTACTCTAAGTGTGGTGTTGTACTCGACGTGTGGTTTCGAACTCGAAGTGAGGTGCTGTACTCGAAGGATGGTATTGTACTCGAAGTGTGGTTTTGCACTAAAAGTGTGGTGCTCTACTCGAAGTGTGGTGTTGTACTCGAAGTGCGGTATTGTACTGAAAATGTGGTGTTGCACTTGAAGCGTGGTATTGTACTCGAAGTGTGGTGTTGCACTCGAAGTGTGGCGTTGTACTCGAAGTGTGGTGTTGCACTCGAAGTGTGGTGTTGTACTCGAAGTGCGGTATTGCACTCGAAGCGTGGTATTATATTCTAAGTGTGGTGTTGTACTCGAAGTGCGGTATTGCACTCGAAGCGTGGTATTGTATTCTAAGTGTGGTGTTGCACTCGAAGTAAGGTATTTTACTCAAGTGTGGTGCTGTACTTCAATTGAAAAAGCAGTATATCATTCAGTCCTAAAGAGTCTCTTTTGATAGTGGAAGAGAACAGAAACCCATAGATTAATGTGGTAGAAGTAGAAGGATATGCAGATTTTTCAAAGGGGACAACATGCAAACTTTTCCCATAGCTAAGGAGGCTCACACAACGCCAGTTGTGTATTTAAGCCAAACATTAATAAAGTCTATGCTTAAATCTAATTTTTTCAACTAATGTAAAAGTTTAAGAATTCTGGTGAAAAAAAGTATTCCACCTTATTCAAGGTAGACGTTTGCCCATTACGAATGATATCAACCTTCTTCCTAAGATGAATGAATTTAATTAGTACAGTCGGCTCTCAGTAGATTTGTCTCTCGAGCCGGGAATCATTTTTGCAGCTCGCCTCTGTACTCTCTCCATTCTGTCTTTGCCTTTCCTCAGTTAGGATGACCAAGACTGAATACAATATTCAAGATGGGGACGCACCAATGAACTGGAAAGAGAAAGGGCGATTTCCCGAGACTTAGATTCGAAAACCTTTCCTATGAATAAAAAAACTGTGGTTCGCCTTTTCTACTGCTTCTGTTCACGCTGACTAGGCTTTAGGCCAACGGAGATTATTACACCGAAGTCATTTTCCTCATTCACCTTTTGTAGCTCAATAGAATTCAAAATGTAGCTAGCCTTTTCATTTTACTACCGGTATGTAAAAATTTGCATTCATCAATCAATATTAGAATTCTAATGTCACCTTTAAGCCCAGTCCATCAGCTAATCTGTGTCAGTTTGAAGTTACAGATTTTCAGTTTGTTGTAGATGTGTTGCACTCGAAGTGTGGTGTTGTACTCGGTGTGGTTTTTAACTAGAGGTGTGGTACTGAACTATATGTATAGTGTTGTGCTTGAAGCTTAGTGTTGTACTCGAAGTATGGTGTTGTACTCTAATAATGCTGTTGTATTAGAAGTATGGCGTTGGGCTAAAATCATATGTTGTACTCGAAGTGTGATACTGTACTCGAAGTATGGTGTTGTACTAGAAGTACAGTGTACTTGAAGTGTGGTACTGTACTCTTACTGTGGTTTGGTAAGAGAAGAACTTCTGCAAGGTGAAGCGGAAGTTATTAATCTTAGGTTCAATCTTGAAGAAAAAAGAAAATCTTGTACAAGAAAATCATCAAGTAAAATAGCACGTGATGAAATGCGATTATTTGTTAATAATTCACTGGATCAAAATCTTTAGAATATGGTATAACTTTTGTGTTCAACCTGGGTTTGTAATATTTACTGGACGTAGAATAATATTAGTAATATTTCTGCTTTTACCAGGATATATGTCGAAGCTAAAATTCTCTGCTGGCATTTTGAATTCTGGAGTTTATGCTGCTCACAATTTTGCCACGACCGTCCGATCAGTCGCTTGTGAAATTCTACAACAAGAGCTTTTCGCATTTCCGTTTTTTATTCCCGGACTCAATCCAGGCTTTTGAAAAACAATTTGACATTTATTTTCAGTGTTTTTGATCACTCCGCCGTGAAATTAAGTTCTGACATTTGTTTTTCTCCCACATTCTGTGCATAAAAATATCTATCCTTCTGTATCTTGTACAGTCCACGAACCAGTCGGCAAAGGGGTATCAAGATGAGGCACCAGAGAAGACAGAGACCTTAGCGTACCTTAGGGCAAAATTCAAACCCACTGTGGAAGTCACAGCAAGGTAGCCTGAGTCAGTTATCACGCTTATTATTCCGACTCCAGGCGGTCAGAAAAAAATGTCATTTTCTCTTCATCCCAACACTCAATGAATCATGCTCTTTTTCGTATATATTTTGTTGAGGACACATACTTGCTGGTTTAGGCTCTTCTATCAAGAGAAGACACATCTGGCCAGGCATGACAATGGTGCACGGTTTAAGATGCAGAGCAAAAATTATCATCGTATACACCATTTTGTAGAGAGGTTTCGGGGTCAAATTCCTCAGACTTTGCCTTCCTCATTATGAATGATTCGCGCTGACATAAACTTGCAGATGTGATGTATACCTCCGGCTGACAGAAATGGAATGTACGTTGAATATGAATGGATTCTATTTCATTTATCTTCCAACAATTCGATATGTGTTCTCTCAGCCTCTCCTCGACTTGTCTGATTCTTCTGCTGGCTACTGGTAAGGTGTTTTACATCGCCTCACATAACGTGTGATTCACTTGCATGAGCTAAATTTTGTTATAGTCGCTTCCATATATTTAAGCAATAAGAATCTTCCTCTCTCCTATCAGAGAGGTCAGGACACTAATGAAACTCTGAGTGACATTAATGTTACTCAAGATCAATGTTCAGCCGAGGTAATGGATATACGGTATTCTTTATGTAGTAGAAAAGGTGTTGTGCTTCTGTATGGTTTCAGTAAGGTAGCTGATTCCCAGGAAGATGCTTGGATGTACCACAGCAACAGTCACGTACGGAGGAGCAGACAATGCTCCCGAAAAGTCTCCACTCTCAGAACTCGCTAGGCAAAAAGACTCAACAGTGTTTGGAAACGCTTCCAAAGGCAGCAAGTATACAAAGTGGTCATCCTAACTATACAGACCTTCGCCCAGATGAGTGCAATGAGAAAATATAATACAACGTAAACTGTCAAGCCATATTAACGTACATGTAAAACCCTGAGACAGCTTAAAGGATATATTGAAATCACCTTAGCATCTATCTACTACCTCATCTTGTGTTGTTAAGTCATGTATACCCTGTGACACGGAGGGTAGATACCTCAAGGAACCGAAATCTCGAAATCCATTAAATCAGGCATAAAAACTATGGCCGGATGAAAAGCTACGGATTACTGCAACGAGCAGAGTGGACTACATAACCATTACAACCATGTCACGAAATTCGTAGTTACTGCAGGCTGTTATCCCAAATCATACTTCCGTAATCATAGCTCCCGACAAGACAAACCAAAGCCAGTGACTGTATCTAATTCAAGGACTAAGCAACAAAATCTTTTAGCTCAACATATTGCTTACTGTATGTTGTTCGAATATATCTGCATCTCTTGCCATAACCACAAACTGTTGAAATGACTGGCCTTGGTTACACTAGAGATGAAGTAAACCTGAAAAGAAAACTAAAGATATAACGTAAGTTTGGGAATGAGTTTAGTGACTCCCTGCACAACGTCTCCGGGTGACGCTGTGGAGGACCGCTTGTCTTCCCAGATTACTTTTCCTTTGAAGTGCTTGTGAGAGAAACGGTAGAATCTAGAATTAGAGAGTAGCATACACTATAGTTTTGAGCAAACTAGTTGACAGTATATGACAGTCATACGCTGAATATGGTTGATAAAACATTGTTCATGTTTCTGGTGAATTTTGATACTCATTCTCTGTTTATCTATGAACGGTGAAGAAAATATATGGTAGTATGATAAGTAAACCTCTTCGAGCAAAGAAAACCTTGTTTAATATTTACCGAAATACACTTCTTCTTTTACATGTACCATCGCTAGGATGTTCCGCACAAGAGTGTGTCGTGCTGCTTCAAGTTCTTAAAAAGATCAAGTTGTAAATATTATCATCATGCTACCTTCTGATGGCACCAGTAAGTGATATTTTTTGCTTATTTCCTGAGTGACTAATATGGAATAAGTAATCATGTAGATGCAACAAACATAATTTTCTAAGTAGAAAACTTTCCCAAACTTGTCTGTCTTGACAATTACGAGATAATCTGTTCCGTCCAGACGAAAATATAGACAAAAAATCTCTTCGACCAGTCGAGAAATAATAGCATGCCAGATTTTACAACGATCCTGGTAGACTGGTGGGGGGTTACTAGTCACAATATCAACAAATGTGAATCGAGTAAAACATACATAGCATATAACGGTAGGAAACATACTAACACAATCATTACGTAAATGGTGAATTTCTAACAATAGGATTTAATCTTATGAAACAAGTAACAATTCTCTGAGGAGAAAATCATCAATACAAACAAATGTATATTCTCAGATTTGTGAATATGATATACGATCCAGTACGATAAATATGATATATGATAGAAAAAAGAAGACTTAGCAACCTGTCAAAGACATAGTACGCATGACCAGCATGTAAAATGGGTTTGAGGTAGTGGGGGGAAATGGTTCTTTTGAGCTTTGTATTAAATGCTGCAGAATATTTGACTTATGAGATTTTCACGAACAAATCTGTTTCCTTACTTTGAAATTCCTGCTCTTCCTTCCTGTTCCACCACTTTTTCACCGAGGTTATTCTGTTTCCCGCAAGCCCATTTATTTTAGATGAAAATATAAAAACACAGTTTTATTTGAGTAACTAAAACTGTTGTTTTCACCTGAGTAACAGTTATATCGGTACAGGGGCGTATCCAAGGGGAGAGGGCGACGGGGGCAATGGCCCCAATTGAGCTATGCCGTATATATGTAGCACTGTATTCTACAGTACACCTAATAACATTGATGGTTTATACATATGTAGTGTTATTCTAACGCTTCTAAACCCTTGAAAGGAAACACTGATGTATGTGTATGTCTACTGAAATGTTTCAGTGATCTGTGACTAACGATACAGCCTTGTTTATTTCTCTACCTTCCTAAAACACTGACATGAGTTTTATGCTAATGAGACTATCTGAGAAAGATTATTAATTTGTTCCCTCAAATAGAACCCCCTTCATCATTGCTTTTAGCTGCTTTATGCTATCAAATTTATAGCTGTTTTTATGTGAAAAAATATGGTGGCGGACTCATAAAAAGCATCCTTCTCTTCAACGGCTATATATTCGGTTTTATGAGAATGTGACCAACGATATTAGAGATTAAATTTAACATCCAAATAGTTCAAAAAGTGGAAAGTTCTATGATATACAGAGCGTCCTAATATATCACGCTTGTTTTGAGATTTTCATCATCATCTTGGCGAGTTAGATATTCTCTCTCTCTCTCTCTCTCTCTCTCTCTCTCTCTCTCTCTCTCTCTCTCTCTCTCTCCACCAATTTCCGGGTACGCTGCCTGTATCGATATGCATTTTTCATTTTTCGAAACAAAGTTTGATGGTAACTGCGTGGCGTCCCAGACACCAAGTATATTCCAGCATACCCAGGTATGAAGTGTGTGTCTATCACTCGGCCCCCTTCCAGGCAGTCGAGTGGGCGTAGGTCAGCGGCCATGCACGAGCCAGGCTGACGTGATAAGACAGAAGGGCTCAAAAGATCACATCCCCGCCCGTTGTTCCTGTGTGGCGCCCCGTCACCACCATGGCTACACTGGATCCTCTTGCTTCTTCTCTTCCTTTCCGTCTACCCCCTCCCCCCCTCTCCCCCCCTCCCCTCCCCCCACATCCTCTCACCTCTACCCTTAACTATCTAGCGTAACCTATCAGCAGACGACAGTTAGAAGGACGCCTTCCCTCACACTCTCCCAGGCGCTCTACTGAAGGATGCAGGAGTACCTCGCCACCACACCTGAAGGAGGCATAGTACCTCACCGTCATAACAGGAAGAGGCCGAATGCCTCATTTCCACAGCTAAAGGAGCCGGTGTGCGTCACCACAGCAACAGAAAGAGGCATAATACCTCACCGCCACACCCGAAGGAGGCAGATAGCCTAACCGCAACAACTGAAGACGACAAAGTGCTTAGCCGCCACAGCTGGAAAAGGCGGGGTACTTCATCATCACAAGTGAGGATGTAAGAAGACTCACCTAGGCTCTCACACAGGCAAAAGGATAACTCTGTCGCGGCTGAATTGATAGAGTCGACAGGCTCAGCGTCAGGCAGGAACCACCTACATCACAGACCTGTTGGCTCAGGTCTCATGGGCCATGATATCGGCACACGCTGGATTGTTATCAAGAGGAAGCTAATGTTGTTTACGCTGACTGCTCCTTCTTCTTAGAAGTGAGACAACAGAAGGAGTGGAGGGGAAAGCAAAGGGTTGGGAGAGTCTGAGAGATAAGCGAGAGATGTGTGGAGCACAAGCGAGCGAAGCTAAGAGGAGAGATAAAGTGAACAAAGTAAAAGAAATGAACCTGAGATGAAATCAGTGGTAGGTCGCTGAAGAAGGAAGAGAGAGAGAGAGAGAGAGAAATAAGAGAGAAGGATACTATACGGGAAAGGTGCATCGAGTGAGAAGAGCGGATAAGATGTGAGTAAGAAAGAAGAGGGACATGTCAGTGAATGAATAAGAAACGAAGCTGAAATGTCAGAGGTGAAAAAGAATTGAGGAGAAAGTAAAAAAACAACTTGAGGGGGAGTTGAGAGAGTGGAAAGAGAGGAGAAAGGGGATGAGTGTAGCGAGCGCTGTAAGACACAGTTAAAGGGGCTATCGACGGGAGGTGAAAGGGAAGGAAGGAGAAGTCAAACAGAAGACAAGGGAATCGACAGCAGGATGAGTAATGAAACCTGAGGGAGGTGAGATGTGTGTAAGAGGTTAAAACACGCGACTCGGTTCTAGTAGTAGTGGCCGAAGTATAAGTTATTCTAATAGTCGTATCCTTCACCTTAACATAAGTCCTTTCAGCAGCATTGTCAACAGCATAAGTGATTCCTGTAGTAGTGTTCCTAGCACCGTGCATAACACAACTGTTTACCTCATCTAACGTATTACAGTGTAATACCAAGTTAAGGTTCCGTCTCACACCGGTTACGCTTTTAAAGATTTCTTCCGATATCTATTACATACAAGACTTTAGAGACTTAAAGGGTAAACTACTGTAAATTGCGAAGGCTAAAGGATGAAGTTTACTTTTTGTAAACTCAAATGTTAAAGGAAATGCTTTTGTAAAATAGGAATACTAAATTTCAGATTTAAGGACGGGTCTCAACTCATCTTTTTACTGCCATGAAAGGCCCATCCATTCCACACCAAAAAATTTTGTTTTAACAGTTAAATTAAAAATGCAGGATGAGATAATGGTGATCCATTAACCCTACCACAGCTCATCCATTTCCTGAAACCATTAGTTAAACCTGAGAAGGTGGCGGTAATCCTGAGAGAGCTGAAAACAAACGAGTTTATGTATCTAAGAAAAATGTCGTTTGTATAACATGAGAAATGTCGAGTCGGATCTCACAGACGTTGTGGATGGAGAGGGGACAAGTTTTCTGAGAAGAAAACAGGGCGAGTTTTTAATCTGTGAAAGTTATAAGCGTCACAGATTTATTATGCATCAAGTTAATTCTCCTGCGCTTAGGTATTTGCTTTCTCTGACGAAGGTAAACGCGACGGGAGCCAGAGCAGGAAGACAGAGGAGCCAGGGAATGGGTTGGGGTTGAGAAGGAAAGAAATAAAAAGATGATGAAGAAAAGGAGAGAAGCATCAGGGATGTCTAGTGTATGAGAAGGGATCATAGGGGGAGAAACTGACTAAGACAGATGAAAGGCTGAAAGAAACGACTGCAAAAAAAAAAAAAAGGGGTGCAAGGGCGAAGGAACAACGTAGATGGGAAGGATGGATGATCATGGAGTGAAAGGGAAGGGGAAAAAAAAAGATAAGAAAGTACGAGGACGGAAGATGGAGGTGTTTACATGAAAGACTGGAGGAGGGAAGGTTGAGGAACTGTTGGCCAAGAGGGAGAGGAACAAGAGAAGGCGGCGGAGGAGAGGGTCTGAGAGCTACAATTGCCAAGAGATAACACACCGTTACATGGGGGAGGGAATGAACCGTGAGTGGAGACGTGAAAGAGGCGGGTGAAGGAGGACGATGAAGGGGGAGGGAAGAGGAGGACGATGATGACGACGCAGGCGAGAGTACTGCCCAAGGATTCATGCTTTCTGTCTTTTATCATTATGAATGAAGTTGGAACTGCGTCTGGAGAATAAACATGATGAAATACATGACAAACATCAGTGAAAGGATGGGAAAGCGCACGGCACCTCGGGGGAAATGACTGTCTTTCCCAACACAAAAGAGGTATTCGAGGAGGAATTGTTTGTCAGCGATGGATATCATTTGAGACGTCTTTAAGAAATCAGTCTCTCCAGAGCAACAGCTATCCGGTAATACAGATTTAAATGATATAGAGAATTCACAAGTATGTATATATATATATATCTATATCTACGTATATCTATACCTATCTATATATCTAATCTCTCTATCTATCTACCTAATTATCTATCTATCTATTTATCTATCTCTCTATCTATCTATCAATCTATCTATCTACCTCTCTATCTACCTATCTATCTATCTATCTATCTATCTGTCTATCTATCTGTCTGTCTATCTATCTATCTATCTCTCTATCTATTCATCTATCTATCTATATATCTATCTATCAATCTATCCATCTCTCTCTCTCTCTC
>JAYMFT010231794.1:0-10000 GCA_038088735.1 Panulirus argus
TTATTATTATTATTACTTATTATTATTACTATTTTTAATATTATTATTATTATTATTATTATTATTATTATTATTATTATTATTATTATTATTATTATTTATGACATGGCATAACCATGACGCACTCTCACATGCGTATGACGCAGCATGTGTTGGCAAAGACGCATTTCGAATGCAGGAGGAGCAGTTAGTCACCACGAACATCTGTCATCACTTGTCAGGTAGTTTCTTGGTAAAGTTTCCCTGCTCCTTTTTATGCCAGGTTTAGAAGAAGTGAAGATGGTAATGCGAGTTCTAGGCGAAATATGGGTTCATGTTCGCACGTGTGGGCGTTTGAACAGGTGTTCCTTTTTCGCTTGAGTTCGTCTCGAGACGCGCGTTGTTGGCAGGGTTCCGACCTCTCGCAGAGGGCTGGTTGTAGTTGTAGTAGCGAGCGAAGTCAGGTCGTAGCAGCTCGGAGTCTCCTCTACGGTCATCAACTAAGCTGGGTCGAGCAGGAGGGTGTGTGTGTGTGTGTGTGTTTGTTTGTGTGTAGGGGGGGGAGGGTCACGGAATACGATCGACCGGTAGCGTTCAAAGGGCACGACACTAAAGGTCGTCCCATATAACCGGGCCAGCAGCCTCTCTTTGCGACGAAGTTGATGAGTAGTGATGATGTCGAGGGTTGTTCAGGGTTCGGCTTTTGGGGCTGTCCCTGCTCCTACTGTTTCTGCTGCTGCTACTGCCCCTGCTTCTGCTTCTGCTACTGTTTGCTGCTGTCCGCCTGCACGGGGAGATTTGACCTTTCCTCCCCAATCACTGACCAGAGCGGTCTTGCTGCAGGAATCCTGTTTGACGGGTGTTTTCTCTCTCATAAGAAGGAGAAAGGTGGTGCTAGCTGTGGTGGTGGTGGTAGTGGTGGTGTTGGTGGTGATAAAATAGTGCGTGTGGAGGAGAAAGTACGACGCCGGCCGACACGTGTTTATTCCTGGATGTCAGTTGAGCAGAGTTGTGGGTTGGGTTGACAACTCCCTTGATGCAGGGAGGAGAGAGGAGAGGGAGTCTATGATGCTGTTGAGGTGAGTGGCTGAGGATTCAACCTGAACTTTACTCCTTCCTCCTTTTCCTCCTCCTCCTCCTCCTCGGTGTGTCTTTCTACTACTACTACTACTGCTGCTGCTGCCACTGAATCTGGGGGGGGTGGGTGGGGTGGGGTGGGGGGGTCTTGGCAGAGGCCAGAGACGGTCCTTCTTCCTCCCTGGCCCGGCCTGGCCCTGGCCCTGGCCCGGTCCGGCCCCTCGGCCCGCCCTTGACATTTAACAATCACGCGATATGGATCTCCTGGGCTATACCATACCCTCTCCTCCCCCCTCCCCTCCCCCCACACCACCTGTCACGTGATGACACCAGTCACTGACACCCACCCCTCCCCCTTCTCATGACACCTTCCCCCCCCCCCTGCCGCCTTGTCATAAAGCCGGAGCCATGCCCTGCCAAGGCCCTACCTCTCTTGGGGGAGGCGATACGCTTCGTGTGGAGGGCCTGATGCCTCTTCTTGTAGGATACTGACGCACGTCTCGCCACAGGACGCCGCCACTCCTGCAGGATACGTCCAGACTCTCCATCAGGTCAGGACCGAGTTCACAGGATATGCAAGCGAGTGTGGCCTTACAGAGGGATGGGGGGGTGGGGGGTTCGGGGGGGGAATGGTGTAGTGTTTTATGTGCGTCACGCTCTGGTTATTTTGCTGTGTTGACACAAAGGGAGAAATGAAGAGTTTGTTGGAACACCTCTGGCTTTGTTGTCAGGGTGTTGCAGGATTCCTGCCAGGCCCGTGGTTCCCCCTAAGTGTTCTCGTCACACTGATCTCCCAACACACACTAACTACTGTTTTGCACTCACTGGATGGTGGTATAGGTTGTGGAGTGCGTGGCAGGGGTGTGTGTGTGTGTGTGTAAGGAGTGCGTGGCCGAATGTGTGTGTGTGTGTGGGGTTGCATGTGGCAAGGGGTGAGAGGACCCCAAAGAAGGTGGCGGAAGTTTCATCCTCTGAGGTTGCGGCACACACACACACACACACGTGGACACAGATAGATAGATAGATAGATGGAGAGAGAGAGAGAGAGAGAGAGAGAGAGAGAGAGAGAGAGAGAGAATCTGGGTCGAATATGAAAACACCTTGTGATGGTTTCTTTTGTGTGACTTAATGGGGGGATCTGTAACAAGCAGAGACATGGAGAGACTTGGGCAGAGAGATTTTTTGTACCAGTGTGGTGGAGAGATCTGTGGCAGAGAGAGAGAGAGAGAGAGAGAGAGAGAGAGAGAGAGATTTAACGGGGGAGATCTGCTGGAGATAGATAGAGAGACTTGAGCAGAAGATGTCCTATTGATGTTGATGGTTCTCTCGGGGTTCCACAGGATATTTCCTTGATATCCTTCGCCGCAGGTATATCATCCCTTATCTGGTATCCTTCGCTGCTCTCTCTGTGTGTCATCCTTATCACGTATCCTATGCTGCTGTGCGCTATCTTTATCGCTTATCCCTCGCTATCTTTAGGACTAACAGTTCCTGGTCATTATAGTTTGGAAGGACAGTGTGATATATTTCGACCCGTTTAGCCAGCAGATCTGGGTGTGTGAGGATGTGGAGGTTGTACAGGGGAGAGGCATCTCTTTCTCTCCCCAGGTTGAAGGAGAGATGGGGGAGAAAGAAGAGACAGTTGCGGGTCGAATGGAACCGATATTTGGCGGGTATTACTGCGACCCACGAAGAGGACAAGATATGCCATTGCTGTGACCAGCCCTTAGTAGCAGCTGCAGGAGCACCAACAGGCCGCTAAAAGGTTATTCCATGGATTTCGGAGTCCCTTTTGAACCCGAGTTTGCATCAGCGAAGCGTAAACCGCTTGGGGTACGCACGCGCCCGTGATACGCTTGTGTTCGAGTGAAAGTTAAGGTTCGTAGTAATTGCCGTTTGTGGCCGCTAGATGTGTCGCCGAGGGTTTGGAAGGTACGTATTGTTGTCTTTATGTCGAATACGTTTCATAGTATGTTATAGATAATGTAAAGACCTTTTTAAAAATTATTCATAAACATATTATGTATACGTAGTGATAATGAAGATTTTCTCTACAAGAATAGATTGAATCTTACAGTAAATGTACCTGTTGCACGGTACGGTACATGCCACGGTACATGATGAACTTAACGAGATAAATGATTCCTAGAAGATAGACTCAAGGAAGCCGACGTGATTCCTAGAAGACAGACTCAAGGAAGCCGACATTCATGATTAAGCTGTCGTGGGATAAAGATATGGAAAGCTTAGCTGAACGAGGGCTATTATTGTGCAAGGTTACCAGATACTTCGCGTGGAGTTAGGCTGGATTACCTGTACCCTGAGGGGGAGGTGTGTGTGTGTGTGTGTGTGTGTGTGTGTGTGTGTGTTAGTAGTTCACACCTCACATTTCTCTGGCATTTCAGTTTGTCAACATGAGACATCTGGTCACGTACTTCTGGCTCGTGAGTATAGGTTTCTTGTGATGTGGTCAGACCCCCTTTTTTTTTTTTATTGTGGTCAGGTTACCTGTAATATATGGTCAGGTCCGGTGTCAGTTATCAGGATGTACGTGATAAGGTCCCGTGTACGTGTTTCATGTTCCCCCGGTAGAGACGTCCCTAAGGTGCAGTCAGGTCTTCCTTATAGCTAGTCAGGAATCCTTTGAGTGTGTGTGTGTGTGTGTGTGTGGTCGGGCCCCTATGGGCGCTCGGGTTCCGTGTCACGTGTTGGGGTCTCTTGTCTCTCTTCGCCTCCGTCATAATCACCCCACCCCGCTACATGTGCCTCAGGGAGGGTTCCCCTCCCCTCCCCTCCCCTCCCCTCTGCTTCCTGTTGTAGTGGTGACCCGAGGCCTCCGGAGAACGATGTTACTTCCCTCCTCCTCCTCCGTTATACATAACACGGACACCCCGAAGGATGAGAGATGAACGCACGAAGGGCGAAACGTTACGCGCAAAACAACGTGCGAGTTGAGTTGCCCCGGGTAGCGGCGCCGCTAGGGAGGTAGGTGGGGAGGGAGGGAGACTCGCCCTCTTCCCCGGGTTTTGCTGACTGTGATTCACTTTCCCTGTGGAGTAGCGCAGTGCCCCGTGTCTGTCTGTCTGTCTGTACCGCCCTCTGTTGGCACAAGCACTCCCCGCCGCTGTCTAGATTGGCATCCTGGACCTCGGGTGTATTTTTAGCGGTCCACAGAGATTCGTCGAGGCGTAAAATACCGTCGATGGTGTAACCACAGGGAGAGCCACAACGCTGGCGTAGCCACAGTGTTTGTAGCCGCTGGTGGAGCCGCTCACAGAGAGCTACAACACCGGCGTTGAGGTCTTCAGTCTTGGGTGCAGAGCCAGGCTGAGGCTCGTGTGGCGAATGTGTTTACTGTTTTTGTGTACGTGTGTGTGTGTGTGTGTGTGTGTGTGTTTGCGCCTCCCCCCCTCCGTCCCCTGTGCGGGAGTGCGCATGTGGGGTGTGCCGCGTGTGTGGGGGGGGGGGCGCCAGGGGTCACGGGGGCGCTGGTGAACCGGGTCATCCTCAGAGGGTGAGGGGGTGAAACTAGGTCACCCTGCCACCGTACCAGCAGAAGAGCAGCAGGAGACTGTCCCTCAATATTCATTGGAGACGCGTCTGGCAGTGTGGGACGGACTGCCGACCGACCGACCGACCCCGACCCGACCCCCGACCCCCTCCTGGTGATGCCGCTCCCTGCAGGGGTGGTGATGTGTGTCTGGTCTGGTCTCCTCGCCGCCCTCCCCCTCCTCCCCCTCCAGAGGTCGTCCGTCGCCCCAGGACGCAGCTGTGACCTCCTGCCTCCTCCTCCTCCTCCCTCCCCCTCCTCCCCAGCACGGTGGGAGACATACCCTTCCTCGCTGGGACGCGTCACGCACGCACGGAGGCCCGTGTTGTTTTTCCGTCGTGACGTAACACGGGGCATTTTGTGAAAGAATGGTGTCAGTCGCCATTTGTGGCGCACGGGTTGATCCGCCGTGGAAGGAGGTGGAAGGAGGAGGACGCGACAGAAGAATCATTTAAAGGTGGCGTCGTCTGTTGCAGTTGGCCCCGTGGGAGGCGGCGGAATAGCCTCCCCTCCCTCCCTCCCTCCCTCCCGAGGGAGACAAGAAGGGAAGTGGAGGGAGGGGTGCAATTATCACGTCGAATTTCAGAGGAGCTCCCGTTGATGTGATGATTTACCCTCAAGGACGCGCGTGTGTGTGTTTACTGCTCAGACGAGGCAATTATGTAATACAACCGATGGTTAAGGGCGATATGCAGCCTCATGTGTTGACGCGAGCCATGTTTGTATCATGAGGTCGACAGTACACCCGGAACACTTGAACATGATTAGCTCGTCACTCTTGGCTTTATTATTTTCCTTTTTTTTAAAAGCTTTTTGTGCTGTGTGTAGACATGTTTTGAACTGATGTAAGACTTTACCTTCTCCTGTTGTCGTCACGGGGTTATAGCAGGCCGGTGTTTCGTGGGGGCTCCTCTCTAACCTCGCGTAGAGGTTGTGTTGTGTGTGTGTGTGTGTGTGTGTGGGGGGGGGGAGGTAGGTCTCCTCTCCCCTCCCTCCCTCCCTCCGTCCAGCGGTAAACCATAATATCTGTCAAGGAGGCGGACGCGTCACCCGGTCCTGCTATCTCCTCCTCCAAGACTCATGTCGTCCCGGCTGGGCTCTGGCTCTACCTACCTCTAGCTCTATAGCCTTATGGCTCTGTCTGCGGCTCTGAAGCTCTGTAGCTCTGGAGTTCCAATCGAGGTTTGTTTTTGCCGCCTCCTCTACCACCAGAACCCAGAGGGACATAGCTCCTTACTTCCATACCAGTGGACGCTTGATACGGTTAGAGAGAGAGAGAGAGAGAGAGAGAGAGAGAGAGAGGCGTGCGTGAGTGTACCAGCAGCAGAGGTGGGTGGCGGCGGCGCGTGGGTGGGTGTCGGTCTCAGATAACGGGAGCTGCTGCTGCTGTCATCACTTCCTCCGCTCGATAAGTCGCGCCCGCCCGCCCACCCACCCACCCACACCACACGCCCACCCACACTACACGCCCGGCCACCCACAACGCCCCGCCCTGCCGACCTCACGCACCGTTGCAACGCTCCGGGTGCGACCGAGCTCGGTACTGCCGTGAGTAACGTTCGTACGACACGTCCCGTCGTAAGCTTTCATTCCCGACATAGAAAAAAAAAAGGGGAAGTGATGGATCATCGAGAATGGCGCGCGCGTGTGGGTGTGATACACACACGGTCCGCCGTATTGCTCTCGCCGGGCAGCACCGTGTCTTAAACGCGTCCCAGAAGGGAGCGATACGGGCCGAGATGAAGCCAATCCTCCCCTATATTTTTTACGGTTATTGTCTGAACGAAAACGTGGCCCATCTGTTTGACTTTCCAAGTGGGTCAGGTTATGAGGGACCGGATGGGAGGGGGGGGCACACACACACACACACACACACACACACACACACAAATTCCTCCCTCCCATCCACGGGCCACTGATTGTCAACACAGGAAGACTTTCTTGTTATTATGCATCATACTGTGTCACTCCTCCACGTACGAAGACGGGTGTTAGCCATCCCGTCTGTTTCTCTGTCTGTTTGTGGACGGGTTTTCTGTCCACGAAGAGAGAGAGAGAGAGAGAGAGAGAGAGAGAGAGAGAGAGAGAGAGAGAGAGAGAGAGAGACTGCCAATGGCATCCACCCTTGTTGTTGCCGCTGCCGCCTCTGGGATGTTGTGATGTGGTTGTGTAGCTTCACTTGACCTTTCCAGTCAGAAGTGGTGCATGTGTGAAGAGGATGTCTGTGTCCTCTCTCCCGCCTCTGGTGCGGTGTGTGGGGTGCGTGTGGGTCACACGCGTCGGATTTCTTTCGACGGGCCACACACACACACACACCGCCACGGCGGTTCGTATCGATTACGCTCTCCTGAATCACGGTGGATATTATCGATCACGCCTGCACGTGTCATCGACCCTTTCCTCCCTCTAGCTAGCACCTGGAGGCCGGGTAAGCCTTCCAACGGCTCCCATAGGGGTCGGTGCTGTCGGAATGTGTCGGTTTGTTTGGCTGAACTCTCTTGTTGACATTCGTGTCGAGAGTTGAACAAACTTTGGTGAGGTTCGCTCAAGTTACCGAATCGTTCCGACGCTTGATGGGGGCTTGTGAATTATCCTTCGTACATATAAGGCCCGACGGACGCTCCTAATTCTAGGTATAAGGCCCGACGGACTCTCCTTATTCTGCGTATAAGGGCCCCCCCGACGGACGCATCGATTTCGTGGTATTTATAAGAAGTCTTGCTGGAATGGAGGCGAATGCTGGTCCCGTTTCCAGGCTGAGCTGATATCTGGGGGTTAAAGTATTACAAGTTTTTGTCGTCCTCGTGTTGAGACTCCATCAGACTTGATGAGACTGCCGTTTTGTCCTTCCTTGGGTAATTTGCCTTGTGGTCCGGTCCGGTCGCGTCCTACACGCGTTCCAAACTACAGCTTACGGTTAATGGCTTTTGTAAAGTCGTGTTCTGAGGTCATTGTAGTTTATCCAGACGTGTCGACGGAGGAGGCATTTCAGGACAGACAGCTTGGAGGAGGAGGAGGGGGAGCGGGCCGTCCTTCCTGCGACTGTCGCAAGGATGACCATCTGGTTGGTACTCCGGACGGGGCGAGAGAGTTGTTTGTATCCGTGCTGCTGCAGGGCTGCCGTAGGGGTAGAGTCCGTGCGCACGGGGGTGATAACTGACCTTTTGTAAGCATGGTCGGGCGTGCCAGGCCCAGGGCTGGCGGGGAGTGCGGCATCCTGCCTTTTCTATCGCAGGTATTGCGCCCGTCCCTAGGGCCGCATCCTGATCACAAGACGTCGTATTTTGTGTGCAGAGATTGGATTGTTACGGATGGACGGTGAGGAGCGAGAGCGTGTTGCGTCGCGGGTGTGGGGGAGAATGTATAGAGAGGGTGGGATGGGGAGACTATAGAGCGTTGGTGACTTTAAAGACGTCGTCTCCCTATCACCCAGAGAGTCCACGTGTTCTCCCAGGCGTTCCCAGAGGACGGGGTCACCTATAGTGCTCCCTTCCTCCCCATCCACTCCCCACCCCACACACACCACCACCACGTGGCCGGGGCGCCCCTACCCACCACCACAGCCAGGCAACCTGGAGGAGGGGCCGCCCACGCCCCCACCCCTCACGCACCCCTCCTCTTCGTGTGGTGTGACAACTGCTCATCACCTCCCGCAGGCTGCTCTCAGGCCTCCACGCCCTCCTGCCGTAATTTCCAAGTTCTTTGTTCTTGGTTCATACACCTCGGGAGGAGTCCAGCCCAGCGCGTACACTTCCAGTCACAGGGTGGCGAGGCGAGGCGATGCTCTTGGATCCCAGGGGCAGAATCCTGGACTCTCAGACGGTTGACAAAGACTCCAGACAACGCACCTCAAGTACCGCCGCCGCCACCACCACCACCACAGGGATTGACTCCACATTCACAACATCCCATCCTTGCTTTGTTTTTATATCGCTTATTTTTTTCTTCATAAGGTTATGTCATTCGTAGGGACAGAAATAGGGACGCATTTGGCTTCTCTGCCGATGAGTCATTTGTCATTCTCAGGAGACGTGAGTGATGTATGATAATGATGATACTGAAGCTGTACAGTACTTGGAAATGTATCTGTTTATGTATTGTGTGTAAGTGCAGTTCCATCTTCTTAATGTGGTCCGAGTATACCATGTAGACCCATACCTGGGGGGAGGAGGAGAATAATCGTTTGTGAGAGAGTGGGGAGGAGAGTAGTTGGATGTGTCGGGCATCGCCACCTGGGTCTGCCTACGTACAGGTGTCTTGGGGTGCAGGTATCAGGGAGAGCCACCTGTGTCTGGCTACAGGTGTGTCTTGGATTTTCAGCCGACCTCTGACCCTCTCCTCGCTACAGATGCCGGGGGGGGGGGAGGTTTTCAGATCTCCAGATCTCATCTCCCTGAAGGCAGGATTCCCTTGTGCCATAGGTCAGGGGTCAGCTGTGAAAAGCGTGTTTACTTTGGACGGAGGGAGCTCCTGTTGGTGTGGTGTTCTGGAGCGGCTCTTGTATTGAGGCTAATGCTGGGGTGTGCACGAGAGTGAGGGTTGATGTACCGCTTCCTCGTCTGGGCTTTAGGCTTACTAGAATTGCCTAGGTCGTGAAAGAGTTTTAACGTCACCACATCCACCAATCGAAAAATCTTTTAACGCGTTCTTCACGTGTTAGAAATGGATTCTGTAACCGCCAGCCACTCTCGTGCTGTACGTATGTAGTCCAGGTGCTGCTGTACCGAGGGCGTGGGTTGAGTACTCACAGTACAGCTGCACACCTGGCGGGGGTTGTGGAGCTGGGTAGGGGGAGGCCATCATTTGCTGCTGTGTCGCAACGTTTATGTAAGACTTGTAAAGAATATTTTGTTCATTACTTGTGATTCTGATGTACATTACATAGTAATATTGATACTCCTCGTAAATCCAGTAGATAAACTAGACTTTTTTGTGTGTTTTTTAGACATGACACGAGCAAAGGGATGCCCCAGTCAAAGCCATGTCAGTATAAAAGGTAAATTGATGTCTATGTAAAAGATTTGTAGCATGGTTTAGATTTTGAGCTCCTTGGGCGTTTGTGGAAATAAACCTAAGTTAGTAAGGGAAAGGATTTAAGAAGAGGGATTTATCTTGTTTCCCCAATTGTCTCTGTTCTCCCTAATAATCGTATTTTACCTATTTACTACTTTCTGTTGTTGTTATGTATGGCGAATTTTTGCCTCGCCCATTGTCTCGAACGTAATGTGTGTCTTGTTTTCATTTGTAGGTGAGTGTTGCCAGCGACTGATTGGGGCAGTAGCTCTGGCTACGGTGGGTAAGTACTTGCCCTTGAGGGTGTGGGGCAGTGTCCTTTGGCCACGGTGGGTAAGTACGTGCCCTTGAGTGCAGCCTAATGATTACGACGCGTAGTAA
>JAYMFT010231805.1:0-11181 GCA_038088735.1 Panulirus argus
GCATTAGTGCCTCTTGAAAAATTCCAGAATCGAGTCATGAGGTTTATCCTGGGGTGTCCCCTCTCCACTCGTATAGTCAACATGCAATCGGAGCTCGACCTGCCCCCACTAGTAGAGAGG
Source organism: Panulirus argus (assembly GCA_038088735.1). Classification (NCBI taxonomy): domain Eukaryota; kingdom Metazoa; phylum Arthropoda; class Malacostraca; order Decapoda; family Palinuridae; genus Panulirus; species Panulirus argus. The sequence goes on from JAYMFT010231805.1 coordinate 121, forward strand.
ATTTATGCCAATGTGACGTATTTCTCTGTCAAGTGTCTCCACTCCCCCCATCTTGCTCTGCATTTCTCTGATGTCATCAGAACATCGCTCGACCCAGACACACGCAGACTCCCACTTCGGCCACAACCTCGTCAATGCAGTGTGCGATAACCTTCGTGGCCTTGACATTAATGACCCCGAGGAGGCAGCTGTCCCTGGCTTACCACCACCGCGGGTTCCTCTCCCTGTTGTCACATCTACACCGACCTCCAAAGACGCCCCTTCCAGTCCTGCAGAAGCAATTAGCCCTGGAGACCACCGCCGGTGTGTCCACGTCTGTCTCCGCCGCACACCATATATCTACGTTGACGGTTCATTCCAGGCAGACGGGAGTGCAGTGTGTGCCATTTTCTTCTCCACCACGGAGCCGCCTGTAGAGGATGAATGGCTCGGCCGCACGCTACCCATCTCATCGAACTCCACCTTCTGCGAACTTCACGGCATCCTGCATGCAGTAACTCTCCTTGTTCGACGAGGAGTGAATGGTTTGATAGCCTGTGACTCCCACTCAGCTCTTCATGCCCTTTCCTCGTCAAGACCCAGCTGTGGCCGTGTTGTACAAGACATACTGTGCCAACTCGCCATCGCCCACGATGCCTCTCCTTGTCGTGTCCTTCGTGTGGACGCCTTCTCACATCGGGCTTGCTGGTAACGACACGGTGGATCGTCTTGCCAAGGCGGCCTGGTGCGCTGGGCTTGGTTGACGCGCATGCTGTGCCTTCCCTCCCGTGCGTTAGAAACAGCATATACTCAGCTGCTCTCGCCATGAGAGTGCATCGCAGGGACGCAGAAAGGGCCAGCAGTGTGTCCATACAGCACCATGACCACTTTCTTCAGAATCGTCACATGTATCGTCGACGTGGCCTCATGGTACGTAGGCACAATGTTATAAGTGCTCGGCTCCTCCTGCTAACGGTGCAACCGTCCCAACGGTAACACCCTTGACCACTATTGCCTTCAGTGCCCCATAGTGACAGACAGGGGCAGAACGTACTCCATATCTGCAAATATTTGCTAACGGACAACAGCTTGGATGTACTTCTTGCTCGCCATCCACACTTTGGTGGCTGCTGATTGTATATACTTTGTTCCTTTGTATTTGTGTGGGTGTGTGTACGGATGTTCTACGTTTATGTATTGTGTGTATGTTTGTGTGCGTGGATGGGTGTTATACGTATATGTACGTATGTGTTGTGTGGGTGCGGGGGTGTATTCAACGTGCCCTTCGAGACACGAATGCTTCTGTATATATTCATTGGCATTGAATGGACTAGGCTTGTCACCCTAGGGCGTAATAGATTAATCAAACAATAATCACTCCAACACTGTGAAATATATCAGAGCAATGGTACATATCAAATGTTATGTATAAGGTGCTGTTTAAACGTCTCTGATATAATACGTAAATTGCTGTATAAACAGAAGTCAGACCCCATAATTTACTTTTTCTTAAGTAGTTAGTATATTATGCGCAGCTTTTGCCACACGACTGTAGAACACAACAGGAGACCATCGTACTACTTTTGCTTAACATACAACATAATAAAAAGTTTTATAAGTTTTATGAGACTTCCAAGAGAACAAAGAAACATTTAAAAGTAAGACATAATGGAAAAAAAGTTGTTTAAATTCTGGTGTGTAAAGGTCATTTGGTGAAGGGGAGTCGAGTGAACGTGACAAGTATATCACGTTATGTACACAAACATCCTAAATAACACGAACCCTCGCATGGAAATATAACATTCGTATTGAAATGGGTTGTTAAGCACTGAATTTGCCAGGCACGTGTCCAAGTTTACTCGTGGGGCAAGAGAAAAATGCCCTGAAAAAATCGCGAGTCCATTATTATTCGTTCTGTGTTCAAATATTGTTCGGATAAAGTTGAGAACTAAAAATTCAGATCTGTCTACCACATACGATACAGAGGATTTATCGGAACAACAGGATTCTGGATATTGGCAATGATGATCAGTGTAATAATTTGACAGTAAACATATAATATCCTAATTATAATGAAAACAATCACATTATCGCTGACAACTACAAGAGTGATAATGATAATAATAATGATAGTAAAATTCTCTTCAGGCAGATCATATCATCTTTATGTACAGAATCATCGTAAAAATCCAGTAAGTGAGATCCTTTGAAAATTCGAGTAGAAACCTGGTTATTAAATCCTTGCATGGACGTATCATGTGATAAAATCTTGAAAACAAGCACTCAAAATTCACGTGGAATATTCGACTACAGATTATGGTCCAGCGTTAACCATTAGAATATTGTATCGACTATGAATTTCTTTTCTTAATTTATTCCGTGTTCACCCTTTATGAACCTTTGTTACGCGCCTTTCCGCTATCGACTGGGGCTAGAGGAATTAGCTCATAATTTCTTCTCAGGAGAAAGAGGCTCATCACAGGGCTCAGTACTCCATTCTGTCTCGTCTTTCTTACTTGGTGGGTCATATCTTAGGAAGATTCTGTTCTCGGGTTGAGCTTTTGCCCGACCCGAGCACTTAGGACCTTCGCTTAAACAGATCCCTGTCTTGTACAGGACTGTTGCTTGGCCACGAAGTGTTATTTCTCAGTCAAACCCTCACGTGGACAGGACTTCATCTGGGTTCTGGAAATGGAAGCAGGGCTGGTGGTTGTTCACAGCCAAAGTTCTGATTATATGAGCTGCGAGTTACTACACTCCTGCCCCGTCTCGTCATCCTCCTCTACAGATAATATCCTAATCTACCTTCCTCCGACCCACTGCCTCTCTTCTGGTCCTTAAGTCTCCTTTCTTTCACCACTCACATCGTCCGTCACCTCTTCATTACTTTTTATGGTCGTCGGAATCTTCCCCTGTACCTGCTGCTGGTCCCTCTCCCGCAGCCGTTCCCGGGACTGTTCTCGAATTTCTCCTTAATTGAAACTGGCAATAAAACTCCCAATGCTCCCCCTCCCCCCAGCGTCCCGCTCCGGCAGCCGCTCCCCGACATTAGTCTCAATGTCTTCTCCATCTCCTACCCGTTGCCTCCTTCACTCTGCCTACCTTCCTCCTCCTCTTTCTCCCTCCCTCCACTCACTCCCCCTCATCACTCCTCTTGTGTCCCATCTATGTACCTCCAACAGGACCCGACCCTCCTGCACCCAGCAGTCCCCACCTCGCCCTAACCCCTGCAATCACGTGGCTCACCTCCCGCCTCTCCTCATCTCTGCCTGGACCACCGTTTCTCCCACTGCCCGCGCCTGCCTCCAACGCCTCCTACTCCATTTCCTTCCTCGCTAACTTCCTACCTCCCTGTCCTCCATCGCCCTCACATTCTCCTCATTGTCTGCCTCTACCTGCCTCTCATCGTTTATTCCAACCTTCTCCTCACAACCCCTGTTTTCCAGGGATGGTTCCCACCTCCCTCTCACTACCGTCGCACCCCTCTACTCACCCACCCTACATCCACGCCTCCACCGTTATAGTTCCATCACTTTCCCTGTCACTCCATCGCTGTCTCTTACCTCGGTCACTTCCCTCATCTCCTGCCCTTTATATAATGCTTCATCGTAGCAGTCCAAGTTCATCTTACCACGGCTCCCCTCACCAGCCAACCCTACCCTCTCCCCCATCTTCCTACCCTGCACGTCCCGCCAAACTCCCCACCGTTCCTGCCTCCTCCCCAACCTCCAAATCTAAGTGCTGGCCTCCCCATGAGGGTCCTCCCTTCTCCGTTACATCATCACTTCCCTTACTTCTACACTGCCCTTCTTTCACTTCCCTCACTGACCCTCCGTTATCAGCCTCGACGTCCCCCCCACACATACACCAGATCCATGCCTCCAGTGGTATCCGGAAATCTGCCTCACAGTTTCCATCTCCCAGTGCCACCCTCACCTCCCACTCGCCGCCCCCACCACTCACTCCCCGGCCCCACCTACAACTCCCAGGCCTCCATCATGTCCTCTTAAGACTGATGGCATTAGAGCGTGCATGAGGCATAATACACACATTCTTCTCAGTTCACTGTGTCTTATGCACCAGATCCTCCCGTCATTTCTTCCTTTCTTATTGTTCTTACGTCGTCCTCACGATTGTTCAGAAACAGAGGCCATCCAACATCACCACTCGAATCCTTCATATTTTCACTTCCCAGCCAACGTTTTCCTTCTGTCCCTTCAGCTCCTCCAGCAGCATATGTTTTCCTGCGTTTCATGTGACAGTTGGGGAGTGTGAGTGGACCCTCGCCCAGGCAGCTGAGTATGAGCGGGCCCTCGCCCAGGCAGTTGAGGAGTGTGAGCGGGCCCTCGCCTAACCAGTAATTCACTTGTCAGGTAGCTCAGAGCGGTCCACGGAATTTCTCATCAAGAAGAATAAAAGAGCAAACCTCAAACAATGGCCCCTGTGGTCTCCCTCCTACTACTTCGACTTACCGTCAGAAGACTTTCTTCATTAACGGCTTTGTTTGATACCTATTTTCATGCACACATACAAGCATATATGTTTATGTTTGTAAGTAGGTATCAAAGAACGCCATTGATGAAGAAAATCATCCTCTCCAACCAACAGACTGAAATGTCTCCTCTCCATCCGTCGGACTGGAATGTCTCCTAGTCAACCACCGGACTGGAATGTCTCCTCTTCAGCCACCGGACTGGAATGTCTCCTCTCCAGCCACCGGACTGGAATGTCTCCTCTCCAGCCACCGGACTGGAAAGTCTCCTCTCCAGCCACCGGGCTGGAATGTCCCCTCTCCAGCCATCGGACTGGAATGTCTCCTTTCCAGCCACCGGGCTGGAATGTCCCCTCTCCAGCCACCGGACTGGAATGTCTCCTCTCCAACCACCGGACTGGAATGTCTTCTCTCTGCGTCCAACAAAACCACGGACTTTTCCCGGAGAAGAGCCTCCAGCACATCCCTCTGCTTCTGCGGCCCGTATCGTCGTGTTCCCGCTCAGCAGTGAAGGAACTTACCAACCAACTTGGATTCCAGTGCAGGCTAGTGGAAAATTGTTAATTCTGGTGAGTTTGCCCTTGAAGGCCGCCCAGTGAGGCTCAAGGAGAGAATTGCCTTACCACGGTGGTCAGGAAATTGATTGGCTTAGAGCGCCAGCAGTGGAAATCTGGGGAGATTTTTTAGTGATTACTCTTCTTAGGTCATTCTCGAGGCTTATTTTCTTGGTGGTTCCCCACCTGGGTGTTGGTACGCGGGGGAAGGGGGGATCAGCCCGACGGCTGTGGGTTGCTTAGGGCTGAGGCACGTCTCTGGCAACCTTATATCGCAGTGGCATGTGGTGGTGAGGAGGATGCTTTCTTGCTGCTGGTAGTAGTGGTGCTGGTGGTACTGGTAGTGGTGCTCGTGTTACTGGTATTGATAGCACTGGTGCAAGTGGTGGCGGTGTGGTGCTACTGGTAGCTTTATTCGGAGTAATAATGCCACAAGTACATTAATGGTAATGACAATTAAGGGAACGTTGGCCTCTTTGAGTGTTTGTTCTTTGGCAACATAAAAGGTGGGAAGAGACGAGGGTAGAGGCAGAAGAGTGATGGCCAAGGTGCAGGTTGAGTGCCCACAGTCAGGAACGGTCTGGAAATTAGAAATGGCTCACAATACAATGTAACTACCAGAACAAAACATATCTCAGTTCCCAATGAAAAAGAGACACAAACCTTGTACGAGCCTCTGTCTCTTCCTACTCGCATATCGCACGTAAAAGAAAGGAAGAGAAACCAAAAGTTTAGGCCATTAAGGAAAGAAAACCTCCAGTTTAGAATGAAATCCTGGACGTAACCAGATCATTACATTATACTGCAGGATATATGCTCTAAGTAAATTGACTGATGATGTTTAACCAGATCTGTGGATCAGCTCCACACATCCACCTGTGTGGACGGATCACAGGTCACGGACAGATCACGTGATTCCCTGGAGAGGGTAAGCCGCACGAAATGAGTTGACTTTGTGCTGCCCCACAACAGATCATGACCTTCACCTTCACTAGTCCCTTACTCTGCCAAGTGAACATGACCTTCACCTTCTCCATCCCTCCCTTCCTCTGCTACGCCTCACGACACTTTCAACTTGCTGACCTAACTTTTCCTTCCTACACAAAAGAAAGTTGTGACCTTATCATAGGTATTTAACATTATGGTTTAATATTGTAAACTTCATGTGCATCATTCGTTAAGAAAGCCATTAGGGAAAACATCTAAATCACCAAATAGGCTTTAGAATTACCTAGCTCTGCCTTCATAACCAAATCAGATGACAGTCGGACCCAGACACTCACGTCCGTCATATTCTCATCTTTCACTTCATTAGATTTTATACTTATCTTAGAAAATGAACTCTACATATTAGCCAGGTTTAGTCTATCCACTTCGTTCCTTCATTTAAAAGACTTTTATACGATCACCGCTGTAAAAGCTTTAATAAATCTTCTCTGGGGTAGGCTTTTCGTCAGCTTTGTGAAATGTGATTATTATCTGTTCTCCAGGCCAGTCGGGCCCCATCCCCACCTGGAAGACAAGTTATTTTTCCGGGACTTATTGAGTCAACATTGCTATTTTTTCCTTTCTTAATCAACAAAATGGCTTATCAAAAACTGGTCAACGGGATTTGAGAGTTTCATGTGGAAAGTTATTAAGGCAGCCATCGCTCGAGAACAATATGTCGCTCAGAAAACGAGAAATTATAATTTGTTTATTACTTGTGCACACAATTTATGGACTCGATAATAGGTGTTTCATCGTAAGTGCCTCATTTTATGTGTCTTCTTTAAATGAGACGAACAAAAACGGACTCATTTATGAGCTGTAATGATTAATGTCTTCGAATGTTAAGCCGAGGAGCTCAGACTTGACTCTCCAAATGAAACAATCTACAGGCCGTGTTCTGCTGGGTCTGAGGCTTCACATTCATGACAGGTTGTGGCAGCTGGCAGTGTATCGTTCATGTTGATCACGAGTAAGTTTATACATGTTGCAGCCTCTCCCTCAGATGGGAAGGATTGGCACCCCTTTTAGATTCCTTTCCCATGCTCTCTCACTTTACCGTCTCCCTCGCCCTGCCTCTCTCCCTGCCTCCCTCCATTATCCTTCCCCTTCCCCTGCCTCCCTCCCCTCCCTCAGGTGAATAAGGTCAAACCTTCGTCCGACCTTTGCAGCACTTCGCTTTGACCTTCTCTCCCCCAGTTCTGCAGTTCCCTCGGGTCACATCGTCCGTCACGCGCGTCCTTGGTGTGCTGTTCTCTCCTCTTCATCTTTGGAATGACTTGTGTTCTGCATATTCGTCATCACTATTCTTGTTTTCTAAATGGCTATCTATTGTTATCATCTTCAGTCTAATATCTTCATTTGAAATGTGATAACGTGTTTCTGCCCAGTCCCTGGAGTTCTCTCCTCCTCCCCTCTTCGTTACCACCAGCATCCGCTTCTCTGCCAGCCGTCAAGTGATGGCTCGTTTTCCTCAGACTGGACGACCACGGGAAGATTAGTCTCGACTCCCTCCTGCTCAGTGCCGGGGCCTGCCTGACTAGCCCCTCTGCTGTGTCCATAATCTGCCTCTCATCCTTCCTCTCTCTCTCTCTCTCTCTCTCTCTCTGCTATTACTATTACCACTACTCTAAGTTCCACTGAACCAAATAAAGTTTTGGCATATTCTTTGGCGAGTAGCATTATGGAAAACCTAGCTACTGCTAACTAGAAGTTATATGATATTCGATTCAAAGAACATTATCAAGACAAAAAATCTACCCTTTAAACAACAATAACACTCGTTAGGAAGTCGTCTGTTTACTTAACACTTGTGTTTCCTTCGCCTCACATGGAGACTACCCAAAGGTTATGGTCCGAGACCCGAAAACATCGAGTGTGGTCTCACAAAATACATCACATCCAGAACCCTCTGGTCACATTGTGACCGTTACTGTCACGTAAAAGTAACACTTGAGACACACCTGACTCCCTCCCCACTGCCATGTCACCAACCCTCATACCAATATGCCGAGTTCACAAGAGGCCACACGTAAGCTGAGGGCCAGTCGTACTGGATCTTGTTCACCTGTCGGTGTGGTATCAATGTGATCGATACGTTCCGGGTACCGTAGCGGTGCGGTCTGTTAGATGCGTGTTGAGTACCGTTGTGGTGTGGTCTGTTAGTGTGTGGTAAGTACCGTTGAATCAGATCATTCGATGTTGTTCGCTAAAGATCAGAATAGCCATCACAAGTAGCGGCACCAAGATGAAGCGACGGGCCGGAAGGCAGAAATCCAGGAAGCGTCATCCATTCTCAGATAAGAAAAGAGACCTGCCCCGTTGGGGCAGACATAGTGTAAGGGTCGAGAGAAACATATGAAGTCAAGAGCAGTACAGTTTAGTAGTGGAGGGAAAGAAGCAGTCATCGAATAAGCCCACTTTGGTGATAACAGACGACCATTTCCAGACATCTGACTAAACTCTGTGAAAAAGAAAGTCTAAAGAATCACCCTCCAAGCACATGAGTGGGACCCTATACAAGGGTGGATCAACTCAGGGTAGCTCAGGTTGCTCCTGTGAAGAGGAATACATTGGATACCTGAGAGGATTTCCGGGTCGTTCGAGGCAACGTTCAGGAAAGATTAGAATACAGATTACTGCAAGGTAGGTTGATCAAATCGAAGAATCATGAGAGACATAACGAAGTCAAGAGGTTTTCAGAGAGAGTAAGAGAGAAAAATTAGTTTTAGACTCGGGGAATGTGAGTAAATGATATCTACCTCGCTGAGTACATATTATCCTGAGACAAAAATGAGGAAAGAAAGTAATATAAGGCGAGGGGCAGTATTTAAGGTTAGGACGGAAAGTGTAGAGTAACTGGGTTAAGTTACTGTTTTAGCTGAGTGGCTGGCAGAGATTGAGTAAAATCATTGTTTGAAATATTGTCATTAACAAAGAGAAGAAAAGTGTCAGGATATGACGTAGTACCGTCATGTGTTGTGGGCACGGTTATGGTGTTACCTCTGGTACGTTATTTGTTTGGCGGCGTCCAGATCAACACGTGTTAGGGACTGTGGCTGGTGTGTCGTGGATATGGTAGTGCTGTGATCATCGGATATTTCCCGTGTCCTCACAGGTCCAGCCTCGGGACGTGGGCGTGAGACGCCCACAGTGCGCCGGTTGGGGACCTCAGCGACGCGCACGCCCACCTATATCTTAACTTTTCCTCCGTCATCTGTTGAGTTTAACTCTTGAATCTTCAGCACCATTAAATTTCCATTAAACTTCTGGACGAACGAAGCCGAGCATCCGTCCGTGAAGCTCATCTCGCTCTTTATAGAGTTAATTGACGAGCTTGATTACGAGTCCAACGTGTGTAGGAAGGTTTGCTGATGATTAGTGATATGTGTCGCCTCGAGGAGGTGATGCTCTTGCAGGTCCTCTTGATTTTCTGCACCATTTGATCCCTCCTGAGGTGATTCTGTTGGACCATAATGGATGACAGATTCATACGGTATCCTCCTCCTTTTCTCTCAAGTTCTCTCGATTGTTCCTGGCCTGCTTCATCCTCTGGCTGCACCGACTGTACTCGCTCAGACTCATCTTGGGCACGTCGCGTGGTGACACAGCGGGCATAGTGATGCCTTCATCTGTTGCTTTATACACGTGGGTAGTGGTCTCAGGTCTAAATCATGTCTATCGTTTTCTCTTATCGCTTGCGAGTGCGACTTAGTTAGATGCATAACACTGGTATCGTACAGAGAATTTGAACGTTCACTGGGGCGGCAGAGTCTGAGGGATCCCCGTATTCTACACACTCTCATTCTGGTCGATCTTCCGGCCATCTGAGGTGCTGGAAGCCCCTCCAGAACACCGTGCCGCCTGACATGCTTAATTTATAGATTTACTGAGTCAATAAGATTTACTTTATGCATAAATCCATATGTATAGGTTGGTTAATTATGGTACAAAAAGCTCTTACTTCAGACTTATTTTTCTTTATCTTTAAACCATAACCATCTGTTCCCGTAGATATGGGCCTAGAAAATCGAATTTTCCCCTGTTTTCATGTTATATGTTTCGACAAACACTTGTGTGACACCTGAACATGGGTTATAGGTCATGGCACTTGTTAATGAGACCATCCTTATCCCCAGCAGGAAGAGTTCCGGTGGCAATGGTGGTAGGGGGTGTGGTGGCCCTGGTGGTGGTGGCCGTTCTCGTGGCCACACTCTTCCTCTGCAACAAGCGACAAACAGCCAACAAAGGTAAGACTCACTTCAAGCGACTGGTGAGACACAGTGTATTTGGGAGTTTATGCTGAACCTCGAGCACCCACGTCGAGATTTTGCAAAAGGGCAAGTACCGTGACTCGTCTTTCCTTCTCTTTTGTTGGGCTCTCATGTATTTTGTCTGACATCTGTTTGGTAAATTGTAAAGCATTCTTGAAGACTTAAGAACTGTTTCTTCCTTGTTTTTCTTACTGAGAAGCTTATAATTCCATGGTATTCTCCTTTACTCCTTCAGTGTGTCCCTCTCTCTCTCTTGGCTGTAAAGTTCCAGTTCTCTCAGCCTCTCATGAAGGTCGTGTGTTCAGCTCCCTCGGACTCGCTCGTTCAGAGCTTCTGATTTTTCTCCAACGCGTTTGTTTCCGTTTGTCTGTTAGGTGACCATACGACACAATGATTTTAATTTTCCTTCTTGTGTATAAGTTAATCACTTTCCTCTACATTTTTCCCTCTTGTAGGGAAAGTTCTTGTTATCACACGATTTGGCGTACTTTTATATCGTCGTTCATGATCATATGTTCTAGTACGGGCCCCTTTATCATTCTTCCAAAGACATTTATTATGCATGATGTCAAGCTACATAACTGGCCTATGCTGCTCAGGTACTGGTCTAGTGTTAGTGTTACTTGTGCCAACTGTGAACGTCTGCTATTTTGTTTTGGTCCAGACATTGTCTCAGCAGTGCCATTAGCGGCTTTTTTTTCTTTTCTATGTTAGCTGAGACGGCACGGGCAGCTAAGGCCCTAATCAAGGCCATCCCATTAACGCTATATATATA
>JAYMFT010231816.1:0-11181 GCA_038088735.1 Panulirus argus
ACACACACACACACACACACACACATACACACACACACACACACACACACACACATACACACACACACACACACACATACACACGCACATACACACACGCACACACACACACACACACACACACAGACACACAGACACACATACACACACACATACACACACACATACACAAAAAAAAAAATTGCGCTACACGTGCATGTAGACAACTGAGGCAATGTTGACAGGTGCACTGCACAGGATCATTTGGCTCCTGATGTGCTCTTCATCTGTAACCATATATGATGTACATATCTGCCATGTACGCAGTAGTTCATGTGCAATATCAATATCAGCAGATCGGTCAAGCACACATCAATATCTGCACGTCAGTCATATTCATATAAATATCTGCAAGACAGTCATGTACACATCAATATCTACACGTCGGTCAAGTACATATCAATATCTGCACGTCAGTCATGTATACATCAATATCTGCACGTCATTCATTTACACACTATCTGAACGTCAGTCACGTACAAACCAATATCTGCACGTCAGTCATATACACAATAATATTTGCACATCAGTCATGTGCATATCAATATCTCCTCGTCAGATATACAAACATCAATATCTGCACGTTGGTCATGCACACATTAGTATCTGCACGTCAAGCATATAAACATCAATATCTGCAAGTCGGTGAAGTTGATATCAATAATTGCACTTCAGTCATATACACATCAATATCTGCACATCAGTCATATACACATCAATATCCGCACGGCGGTCATGTACACATTAATATCTGCTCGTCAGTCATATACACATTAATATATGCAGGTTAGTCATGTACACATCAATATCTGCACGTCGGTTATGTACAAATCAATAACTGCAAGTCAGTCATGTACATATCAATATCTGCAAGTCAGTCATGTACACAATATCTCCAAAACAGTCATATAAACATTAATATTTCCATGTCAGTCATGTACACATCAATATCTACACGTCGATAATATACATATTATTATCTGCACGTCATAGAAATACACATGAATATTTACACGTCGGTCATGTTCACATTAATATCTGCATGTCAGTCATGAACACATCAATATCTGCACGTCGGTCTTGTACTCATCAATATCTGCATGTCAGTCATGTGCACATCAATATCTGAACGCTGGTCAGGGAAACATCAATATCTGCATAACAGTCATGTGCACATCAATATCTGTACGTCATTCACATACACATCAATATATGCACGTCAGTCATGTATATATCAATATATGCAAATCAGTCATATATACATTAATATTTGCACGTCAGTCATGTACACACCAATATCTACACGTCGGTTATGTACACATCAATATTTACATGTCTGTCATGTGCACATCAATATCAGCACCTGAGTCATGGACACATCAATATCTGCACGACAGTAATGTACACATCATTATCTGCACCTTCAGTCATGTGCACATCAACATCTGCAATTCAGTCAATTACACATCAATATCTATACGTCAATAATGTTAATATCAATATCTGCAGGGTAGTCATGTACACATCAATATCTACACGTGGGCTATGTAAACATCAACATCTGCAGGTCGGTCATATACACATTATTATCTGCACGTCAGTCATGCACACATAGATATCTAAAAGTCGGTCATATGCACATAAATATCTAAACTTCAGTCATATACACGTTAATATCTGCATGTCAGTCATATACACATAAATATCTACACGTAGGTCATGTAAACATTATTATCTGCACGTCAGTCATTTACACATCAAAATCTACAAGTCAGTCATGTACACCTGAATATATGCACGTCAGTCATGTACATATCAATATATGCAAATCAGTCATATAAACATTAATATTTGCACGTCAGTCATGTACACATCAATATCTGCTCGTCGGTTATGTATATATCAATATCTGCGCGTCGGTCATGTGCACATCAATGTCTGCACCTGGGTAATGTACACAGCATTATCTGTACGTCATTCATGTTTACATGAACTTCAGCATGTCAGTCCTATACTCATCAAAATTTGCATTTCGGTCATATACATATCTATATCTGCATGCCATTCATGTACACATCAATATCTGCACGTCAGTAATATACACATTAATAGCTGCACGTCGGTTATGTACAAATTAATATCTGCACATCACTCATGTACATATCAAAACCTGTATGTTAGCCATATACATATCAATATCTGCACGGCATTCATGTACAAATCAATATATGAACGTCAGTCACGTATACATAAATATTTACACGTCGGTCATATACACATTATATCTGCACGTTAGTCATGTACATATCAATATCTGCACATCGGTCATATAAAGATCAATATCTGCCAGTTGGTCATATACACATTACTATCTGCACGTCGGCCCTGTACATATCAATACCTGCAAGTCTTTAATATACTCATCAATATCTGCTCGTCAGTCATGTACATATCAATATCTGCAAGTCTTTCACATACACATCAATAACTGCAAGTCAGTCATGCACGCATCAATATCGGCAATTCTTTCATATACACATTAATATCTGTACGTCAGTCATGTACATATCAATATCTACACGTCGGCCATGTAATTATCAATATCTGCCAATCGATCATGTACACATCAATATCTGCAAGTCGGTCATGTGCACATTAATATCTATATGTCAGTCATGTACACATTAAATTCTGCACGTGGGTCATGTATACATTAATATCTGCAAGTCAGTAATGTACAAATTAATATCTGAAAGTCGGTCACGTACATATCAATATCTGAACGTCAGCCACGTACACATCAATATCTGCACGTCAGTCATATATACATCAATATCTGCTGGTCAGTCATGTACACATTAATATCTGCACGTCGGTCATGTCCGCATTAATGTCTACACGTCAGTCATGTGTACATCAATATCTGTACGTCAATCATATACACTTTAATATCTGCATATCAATCATGTACACACCAATATCTGCACATCGGTTATGTACATATCGATATCTACACGTCAGTCATGTACACAACAATATTTACATACGTCATATACACATCAATATCTGCACGTGGGTCATATACACATCAATACCTGCACGTCGGTCATGTACACAAGAATATCTGCACGCAAGTAATGTACATATTGATATATGCAGGTCGGTTATGTACACATTGATATCTGCGCATGTTATATGCATTTCAAAATCGGCATATCAGTCATACACACATCAATATCTGCACGTCATTCATGTACACATCAATATCTGAACGTCAGTCACGTACAAATGAATATCTGCACGTCAGTCATATGCAAAATAATATTTGCGCGTCAGTCATGTGCACATCAATATCTCCACGTCGGATATATAAACATCAATATCTCCACGTCGGTCATACACACATTAGCATCTGCACGTCAAGCATGTAAACATCAATATCTGCAAGTCGGTGAAGTTAACATCAATATCTGCACGTCAGTCATATACACATCAATATCTGCACGTCAGTCATATACACATCAATATCCGCACGGCGGTCATGTACACATTAATATCTGCATGTCAGTCATATTCACATCAATATCTACACGTCAGTCATGTAATCATTAATATCTGCACGTCGGTCATGTACACATTAATATCTGCACGTCAGTTATATGAATATCAATATCTGCACGTCACTTATGTACATATCAATTTCTGTAAGTCGGTTATATACACATTATACCTGCAGGTCAATCATGTACACATTAATATCTGCACGTTGGTCATTTGCACATTAATATCTGCACGTCAGTCACGTGCACATCAATATCTGCACGTCAGTCATATACACAATGATATATGCCCGTCAGTCATATACACATCAATATCTGCATGTCGGTTATGTACAAATCAATATCTGCACGTCAGTTATGTGCACATTAATATTTGCGTGTTAGTCATATACACATCAATATCTGCACTTCAGTCATATACACATCAATACCTGCACGTCGGTTATATAAACATTGATATCTACATGTCAATCATATACACATCAATATCTGTGCGTCAGTCATGTACATATCAACATCTGCGCGTCGGTCATGTGCACATCAATATCTGCTCGTCAGTAATGTACACATTGATATCTGCAAGTCGATTATGTACAAATTAATATCTTTACATCACTCATATGCTTATCAAAATCAGCATGTTAGTCATATACACATCAATATCTGCACGTCATTCATGTACACATCAATATCTGAACTTCAGTTATGTACACATCAATATCTGCGCGTCGGATATATACACATCAATAGCTGCACGTCGGTCATACACACATTAGAATCTGCAGGTCAAACATGTAAACATCAGTATCTGCAAGTCGGTAAAATTAACATCAATATCTGCACGTCAGTCATATGCACATCAATACCTGCACCTCAGTCATATACACATCACTACCTGCACGTCGGTTATATAAGCATTAATATCTGCACGTCAGTAATGTACACAAATCTGCAGGTCGATTATGTACAAATTAATATCTGCACATCATTCATATGCATATCAAAATCAGAATGTTAGTCTTATACCCATCAAAATCTGCACATCATTCATGTATACATCAATATCTGGACGTCAATCATGTACACATCAATATCTGCATATCATTCATTACACAATAATATCTGCATGTCAGTCAATTGCACATCAATATCTGCATGTTGGATATATACACATCAATATCTGCAAGTTGGTCATGTATACATTAATATCAGCACGTCAGTCATGTACACATTAATATATGCACATTAGTCATGTGCAAGTCAATATCTGCACGTCAGTCATATATACATTGATATCTGCACATCGGTCATATACACATCAATATATGCACGTCAGTCATGCGCACGTCAATATCTGCACGTTAGTCATATACACATTAATATATGCACGTCCTTCATATACACATTAATATCTACACGTCGGTAATGTGTACATTAATATATGCACGTCAGTCATGTGCACATCAATATCTGCAAGTCGGATATATACACATCAATATCTGCACGTTGGTCATGTATACATTAATATCAGCACGTCGGTCGTATATACATCAATACTACACGTCAGTCATGTACACATTAATATCTGCACCTCGGTCATGTACACATTAATTTATGCACGCCAGTCATGTGCATGTCACATTCTGCACATCAGTTATATACATATTAATATCTGCACGTCAGTCATATACACATTAATATCTGCACGTCAGTCATGTACACATCAATATCTGCACGGCGGTCATGTAAAGATCAATATCTGCCCGTTGGTCATGTACATATCAATATCTGCACGTCAGTCATATACACATCAATATCTGCAAGTCTTTCACATACACATCAATATCTGTTCTTCAGTCATGTACACATCAATATTTGCAAGTCTTTCATATACACATTATCATCTGCACGTCACTCATGTACACATCAATATCTGCAAGTCTTTCATATACACATCAGTATCTGCACGTCAGTCATATACACACCAACATCAGCATTTCTGTATTGCAAATATCAATATCTGCCCGTTGGTCATGTACACATCAACATCTGCACGTCGGTCATGTACACATTAACATCTATATGTCAGTCATGTACACATTAAAATCTGCACGTCGTCCATGTATACATTAATATCTGCACGTCGGTCATGTAAAAATTAATATCTGCTCGTCGGTAATGTACATATTAATGTCTGCAGGTCAGCTATGTACATATTAAAATCTGCACGTCCGTAATGTGCAAATCAATATCTATACGTCAGTCATGTACACATCAATACTTGCACATCAGTCATAATAATATTAATATCTGCACGTCAGTCATGTACACGTTCATATTTGCACGTTAGTCAATACATATCAGTATCTGCCCATTAGTCATATACACATCAATACCTGCACGTCAGTTATGTACTAATTAATATCTTCACGTCAGTCATATACATATCAATATCTACACGTCAGTCAAGTGCACATTAATATCTGCACGTCGGTCACATACACATTGAAATATGCATGTCAGTCATGTGCACATCAAAATCTGCACGTCAGTCATGTAGATATCAATATCTGCACATCAGTCATGTACACATCAATACTTGCATATCAGTCATATACACATCAATACCTGCACGTCGGTAATGTACACATCAATATCTGCACGTCATTCATATACACATGAATATCTGCACGTCAGTCATGTACACATCAACATCTGCACGTCGGTCATGTACACATCATTAATTGCACGTCAGTAATATACATATTGATATCTGCACGTCGGTTATATACACATTGATATCTGCACATCAGTCATGTGCATATCAAAATATGCATGTGAGTCATATACACATCAATATCTGCACGTCATTAATGTACATATCAATATCTGAACGTCAGTCATGTACACATAAATATCTGCAAGAAACTCACATATTCAGTAACATCTGCATGTCAGTCATGTGCATATCAATTTCTGCACCTCAGTCATATACTCATCAGTATCTGCACGTCGGTCATATACATTTCATTATCTGCACGTCGGTCATGGACATATCAATATCTGCACGTCAGTCATATCCATATCAATATCTACACGTCAGTCATGTACAAATTAATATCTGCACTTGGGACATGTACACAATAGTATCTGCACGTCAAACATAAACATCAATATCTGCAAGTCGGTCATGTTATCATCAATATCTGCAAGTCGGTCATGTACACATCATTATCTGGACGTCAGTCATGTACACAACAATGTCTTCACGTCTGTCATGGACTTATCAATTTCTGCACGTCATTCATGTACATAGCAATATTTACACCTTCAGTCAGTGCATATCAATATATGCAAGTCAGTGATATAGACATCAGTATCTGCAGGTCAGTCAAATACACATCAATATTCATACGTCAGTAATGTACACAACAATATCTACACGTCGGCCATGTACACATCAATATCTGCAGGTCGCTTATGTACACATCAATATCTGCATGTCGGTTATGTACACATTTATATCTGCTCGTTAGTCATGTACACATCAATATCTTCAAGTCGATCATGTACACATCAATAAATGGATGTCAGTCATATACACATCAATATCTACACGTCGGTGGTATACACATTAATATCTATACGTCAGTCATGTACATATCAATATCTGCACGTCGGTCATGGACATATCAATACCTGCAGGTCATTCATAGACACATCAATGCGTGCAAGTCGGTTATGCATAAAATCAATATCTGCGCGTCAGTCACGTACACACTAATATTTGCACGTCAGTCATATACATATCAATATATACACGTTAGTCATATGAACATCAATATCTGCACATCGGTTATATAGACATTAACAGCTGCACTTCAGTCATAAACACATCAATATCTGCACGTCAGTCATGTACACATCAATATCAACACGTCGGTCACAATTATATCGATATCTGCACGCTAGTAAAGGACAAATCAATATCTGCATGTCGGTTATGTACACAGTAATATCTGCACGTCAGTCATATGCACATCAAAATCTGCATGTCAGTCATATACACATCAATATCTGCACGTCAATCATGTACACATCACTATCTGCACGTCAATTGTACATATCAATATCTGCAAAACAGTTATATAAACATTAATATTTGCATGTTAGTCATGTACACTTCAATATCTGCACGTCGGTCATGTACACATCAATATCTGCACGTCAGCCATATACTCATCAATACCTACACGCCAGTCATATACACATCAGTATCTGCACGTCAGTGATATACACATCAATATCTGCACGTCAGTCATGTACACTTCAATATATGCAAATCGGTCATACAAACATTATTATTTGCATGTCAGTCAAGTATATATCAGTATCTGCACGTCGGTCATGTGCATATTGATATCTGCAATTCAGTCAAATACATGTTAATATCTACACGTCAGTCTTGTTCAAAATGATATCTGCACGTCAGTCATGTACACATCAATATCTACACGTCGGTTATGTACACATCAATAACTGCGCGTCGGTCATGTGCACATCAATATCTACAAGTCAGTCATATAGATATCAATATCTGCACGTCATTCATGTACACATCAATATCTGTACGTCGGTCATGGACACAACAATATATGCACGTCACTCATGTACATATCAACATTTGCACCTTCAGTCATGTGCACATCAATATCTGCACGTCAGTGATGTACGCATCAATATTTGCAAGTAAGTCAAATGCACATCAATATCAATTCGTCAGTCGTGTAAACATCAATATATGCACGTCAGCCATGTACACAGCAAAATCTGCAAGTAAGTCATGTACACATTAATATCTGCAGGTCAGTCATATACACATCAGTATCTGCACATCATCCATATACACATCAATATATACACGCTGGTGTTGCATATATCGAAATCTGCACGTCAGTCATATACACATCAATATCTATACGTCAGTCACGTACATAACAATATCTGCACGTTGGCTAAGTACACACTGATATCTGCATATCAGCCATGTACACATTAATATCTACACGTCAGTTATGTCCACATTGATATGTGCAAGTCGGTACTGTGCACATTAATGTATACACATCAGTCATGTGTACATCAATATCTGCATGTCAGTCATATACACATTAAAGTCTGCACGTCGGTCATGTACACATCAATGACTGCAAGCCTTTCATATAAACATCAATATCTACACGTCAGTCATGTACACCTCAATATCTGCACGTCAGTCATGTGCACATCAATATCTGCAAATCACTCATACAAACATTAATATATGCATGTCAGTCGTGGACACATTAAAATCTGCACGTCGGTCATGTATACATTAATATCTGCACGTCAGTCATGTACACATCAATATATGCACGTCGGTCATGTACATATCTATATCTGCACGTCAGTCATATACACATCAATATCTGCACGTCAGTCAAATACACATTAATATCTAGAAGTCGGTCATGTACATATTAATATCTGCACGTCAGTCAAAAACACATCTATATCTACATGTCGGTCTTGTTCACATCAGTATCTGTATATCAGTCAATATCTTAACGTCGGTCATGTACACATCAATATCTGCACGTCATTCATATGCATATCAAAATCTGCATGTCATTCATATACACATCATATACAGTATTTGCATGTCAGTCATATAACTTCAATATCTGCATATCGGTCATGTACATATCAATGTCTGCACGACAGTCATATACACAATATCTGCACGTCAGTCAAATACACATCAATATCTGCATGTCAGTCATGTACACATCAGTAACTGCGAATTACTCATATGAACATTAATATTTGCATGTCACTCAAGTACACATCAGTATGTGCACGTCGGTCATGTATGTATTAATATTTGCACGTCAGTCAAATACACATCAATATCTACACGTCGGTCATGTTCACATCAATATCTGCATGTTAGTCATGTACACATCAATATCCGCATGTCGGTCATGTACACATCAATATCTACATGTCAGAAATGTAAGCATGAATATCTGAACTTCGGTCACGTACACATCAATAACTGCATGTCACTCAAGTGCATATCAATATCTGGTCGTCATTCATATACATATCAATATCTGCAAGTCTGTCATGTACACATCAATATCTGTACGTTGGAAATGGACACATCAATATATGCACCTTCAGTCATGTGCATATCAGTATCTGCACGTAAGTGATGTACACATCAATATCTGCATGTCAGTCAAGTACACATCAAAATCTGCAAGTCGGTCATGTATATATCATTATCTGCAGGTCATTCATATACACATCAATATATGCACGTCAGTCATTTACACGTAAATATCTACACGCTGGTCATGTAAATATCAAAATCTGCACGTCAGTCATATACACATCAATATCTACACGTCAGTCACGTACATATCAATATCTACACGTTGGTTATGTACACATCAATATCTGCACGTCAGTTATGTTTACATCAATATATGCATGTCAGACATGTCCACATCAATATCAGCATGTCGGTCATGTACACATCAATATCTGCATGTCAGCCATATACACATCAATATCTGCAGGTCGGTCATGTACACATTAATATCTGCATATCGGTCCTCTGGACATCGATATTTATACATCAGTCATGAACACATCAACATCTACACGTCAGTCACATACACATTAATAACTACACGTCAGTCATGTACACATCGATATCTGCAAGCCTTTCATATAAACATCAATATCTACACGTCAGTCATGTGCACATCAATATATGCAAGTTTTTCACACACACACATCAATATATGCACGTCGGTCATGTACATATCAATATCTCCAAGTCTTTCATATACACATTAATATTTGCATTTCAGTTTTGTACACATTAAAATCTGCACGTCGGTCATTTATACATTAATATCTACAGGTCAGTCATGTACACATCAAAATCTGCACGTCAGTCATATACATATCAATATCTGCACGTCAGTCATTTACAAATAAATATCTGCAAGTCGGTAATGTACATATTAATATCTGCACGTCAGTCAAAAACACATCATTATCTACATTTAGGTCATGTTTACATTAATAGCTACATGTCAGTCACGTACATATCAATATCTGAACGTCGGTCACGTACACATCAAATTCTGCAAGTCAGTCATATTCATATCAATTTCTGCATGTCAATCGTATACACATCAATATCTGCACGTCAGTCATATACATATTAAAATCTGCAAATCAGTCATATAAACATTAATATTTGCATGTCAGTCATATACATTTCAATATCTGCATTTCGGTCATGCACACATCAAGATCTGCACGTCAGCCATATACACATCAATATCTGTACGTCAGTCAAATCTGAACTTGCACCTGTGCTTGCCCGTCTTTTTCGTTTCTGTTTAAGAAACAAAACTTTTCCTTCTCCATGGAAACATGCTTTAATACATCCAATCCCTAAGAAGGGTGACCGTTCTGACCCCTCTAACTATCGTCCTGTTGCTTTGACATCTACCATTTC
>JAYMFT010231827.1:0-11181 GCA_038088735.1 Panulirus argus
TATATATATATATATATATATATATATATATATATATATATATATATATATATATATATATATATATATACACAGGTTTCTAAAGTCACATATGCCGAAACAGTAAACTCATTCCAGAAGAGACTAGACTAGACTTATAGAATGTAAACATTCCATGAGTTACCACTGAGACAAAGCTGAAGAAAAGGAATTCCCTCAGCATGGAACCCCGTTGCAGACCAACAGGTCTTCTGTCACCTGTTTGCCCAGTGTGTCTGAACGTCTTATGTCTGCCGTTCTGAAGGTCAAACCGTAATCCGAGGTCAAGACTCATACTTTCACACCAGCTGGGACTAATAACATTGCACATTGCAAGATGCAGTTGCGATAAACAATGAGTTGCATTGTGTAATATAATCGGGAACACAATGACAGTAGTTAGGTACATGAATGATCGCACAAGGTAATGTGAGCTCCAGAAATACTAGAGATTAGAGGCTAATGATGGTTTATGCCAGCATTCCAGCAGAGATATTGGGTTTCTAGTTCCAGCACGCCTGCTCCAGATAAGAGAAACCACAGCCGAGGTTGCCAATTACGATTGAATTTATGGGCTATTACTGGCTATAAATGGGGAGGATCCTGACGGATTTGCTGATAGTTTCTCCAAGTCCAGGAAGACTATCAGTGTTCTTCCATTTATAGTAGATCTATCGTGTCTATCTTTTTCAGTTCCAGCAGAACTATTGGGATTTCACTTCCAGCAGAATAATTCTGGATTTCTGGTTCCAACTGGATCATCATAGTTTTCCATGTTCCAGCAGAACTAGAGAGGCTCTTCCAGTTCCAGCAAAACTACTATGATTTTCGAGTTCCAGGAGAACTATGGGGGTTCTTCCAGATCTAGCAGAATTATCATGGGCCTCCAGCTCCATAAGAACAAATAGGGTTCTTCCAATCCTAGTAGAACTACAAAACTTCTTTCAGTTCCAGCAGAATTATCGGGGGACTCTCCGTTCCAGCCAACCGTTCCAGTTGATTCAGACACAATCCAGCCAAGGTTACAGATTACGCTTGTCTTTACGGGTCATTACTGGCCCATTACTGGCCATAAACAGAGAGGAAAATATGTCATGATCCTGATGTATTTGTTAATGGGGGTTTGGACTCTTACAGGAGAAAGAAATGTAGAAATTACAACGAAAGCGTCGCCATAGGACAAAAGAGCTGTCAGAAATTAGAGTTAAGGCCCCTCCCTGTACGACGCTGCTGAGGATTCTGTGTTTATTCTTCTCTCTCCCTGGGGCTGACTAGGTCGTTGCTGATTAAATGACTGGTTACTCAGTTGACTGTGGGCGCGATTGATTGTATAGGTAATTAAATGACTAAAACCTCGGTATATTTAGTGAGTAATTACCTGACTGTTTGGCATGTTGTCTACGTAGCTGATCAATTGTCTGGTTGCTCAGTTGGCTGTTGATCTGTGTAGCTGATTGACTGGCAAGCTGATCGACCGACTAACTGTCTGGTATGACTGACTGACTGACTGACTGACTGACTGCTTGACTCTTCATCTGACTGACTCGCTGGATGGTTGGATGATTGACTACCTGGTTGACCGATTGGTTGAACTGTCCATCCAAGAAATTGGCCTCAGGTGGACTGTTGACTGTGTTCATCACTCTTCGCCTGCCCCTCCTATCTCTAAGTGGAACTGATCTCAGTCATCAACTCACCAGTCGTCATCCACAGCAAGAATTACAGTGTCGATAAGATCCAAGATCAACTCTCTCCTAGTATTTACACGAGTCTTGATACCCAAGTGTTGTTAATTACTAACGTCAGGGACCCGAGCATCATAAATATATTTGCTCTTAAAGCTCCGGTCTGATCAAAGGAAGCGAAGATCGGTGAGCCTCACCTTGAAGATGCCAGGCAAGTAAACTTTATGTTAATTTCCTCAAATATTTGCCAAGAGTTGGAGACTGGCTTGATTACCCTCTGTATACATATGTGAGATTAGGATTCGTGTCCGCTCAAGCTGGGTAGAGCTTATCTGCTGCGGATCGTCGACATATTTACACACCAGGTGGCACTGTTACCTAAAACGACCCAGTGATAGGGACACTATAAAGTTGCTGAACTGGAAGGTTTTAAGAATTACGCTTGTGTGCCCTCTAGACGTGGTATATAAATAATCATATACCACGAGTATGGCCTTACTCAATAAAGCTATACACAATTAGCATGACTATATTCCACGAGTGTAGCCACACTCAACACGACTATACGCCGCTAGTGTGGCTATATACCACGAGTATAGCCACACTCACGCCAGCAATAACCAGCTGGATGGCCCTCCTCTACAGCGGGGTTGCCCCTTCCGGCGTGGCGAGCCAAGCCCTGGGCCAGTGTAATGTACGGCTGGTCGGGCAAGTGGAAAAGTCTCGTCTCGTGGTGATCTTGTGGAGGCAATGTAAAGGATCGCCTCTCACGTGCGTTTCTTCCCGCCATCTCTCTGTTTATCTGTTTACCGGTCTCTTTGCTAACGACGGGGACTCGGGAAATTTTTGCAAAGTTGCGTCGTTCGATGCGTTTTATTAAGACCTTTTCCGAACGCAGAAGGGGAAAAGTTCTGGTTTAGAACCATATAACAGTCGCAGTTTTACAACTCTGAGTCTCTCTCTCTCTCTCTCTATCCAGTATGTTGAGGTGAATCGCTCTGGTTGGATACGCCTTTATACACACCTTCGGCAATGTTATTGTGTCAGCAGTACTGACTCTAAATCACCTTTGCTATTGGCTGGAGCAGAGGATCGATGGGCTGTCTCTTCTCGCTCTCACATGAGCTCATGTGATGGACTGTAGGACGGACGAGGCCAAGTACCAGTGACCTTCTCGCACAGGGAAATGTGAATGGATCCAACAGGTTCACTTCCTGCCTGCGTTCAGTCGTCAAGTTTACGTTAACATGACATAAACTCAACTTAAGTACGTTTATATTTAACAAAGTGGGCTAAGAATTCTCCTGTACAAAAAATGGTAAAAACTACAGTATTTGTTCATCACAAACTCCATTCGGTGTTCGTTTCACGCCTGCAATAAATCAAATTACGATTGTTTTCATCGAGTGACCGGGAAAGCGATATTGCGCGTCATGGCCAAGTGATACATCACAAGTCTGTCAGAAAATCTGTTTATGAAACTTCATCGCCTGTACACGGCAGACAGACGCGACCGTTTCCCTGTACACCCGTACGTCAGACGCATGTACACTTGTATGTCAGATTAGTGTACACCCTGTGTGTCAGACAAGTGTGCAACCTGCGTGCCAGACACGTGTGTAGCCTGTGCGTCAGACAGGTGTACAGAGGTGAACAGTGTGTTTGTAACACAAGTGTACAGAGGTGTACAGAGTGTACGTTTGTACTCATCACCCATCCTTACTCACTATCCAGTGAGGATCCTCACGCAGACCCACTCATCCTTACCATCCACAAGCAATCCCACTCCACGGTCCCAATCCCAATCCCACAACACAATCCCAGTCCCAATCCCACACCCCCAATCTTCACTCCTCACAACCAGGGGAGCAGATCCCACCCTCACTCACTCCTCCTCATCCCACTTCCCTCATTCAGCAAATGTCCCTTCCTCTCATTCAGAGAGAGAGAGAGAGAGAGAGAGAGGGGACGACCCAGAGGATCTTCGAGTTGTGTTGCAGGCTTCAGAAGACAGCGTGGACTGAGCGGGTAATGACCACTAACCATCAAATGGCCATTTGCCCCACTTGCGCCCTCTAATGGCCACATAACCTGCCGTTACTGCCTGCTGGACTGACTGTCCAACAGCTGCAGGAAGGCTATTAAGCCGGGCATTCATTCTCTTGTGTAAATTTTCGTGATAATCTTGGGTGACTCTATGGACGTCAGAGTGAAACTTAATTATCAAAGTCGTAATCAGATAATAGAAGTAATCAAATTACCTTGATTGAATCAATCTCTTTGAGGAGAGTAATCCGTTCATCTATATTAGTCATTATCGGACGCGATGGAAGTATGAAACGGAATTGTGTTTATTCAACAAATAATCTACTTCTCCCGTGCGTCGTTTGATGCGGTCGGCGTGTTGAGCGGTGATGCCTTTGATAGTGAGGAGCTGGTGGCCAGCTGAACAGTCTAGTGAGTGAGTGAGGGGCTTGTTAAGACACGGTTGGTGATGGTTACCACGGTACAGTTTATTCTGACTGAAGGTAGTGAAAGTACAGTCCGATCTGACTGTGGGTTGTGATAGTACAGTCTTCCCTGACTGGATATTCTTAAAGGACAGTCATAACTTGCATGGCGGGAGAGACACTCCACAAGTTATCTGTTCGGTCTGTATGAGTGACGGCTGACAGCTTTTGGCAATGGTTTAGTGTGTTTAGTAAAAGGTCTTATAACGATACCTAACAATTCTCTGTCTATAGACGGACCTTGGTAAAAGGTGGTTCTCCCTTCACTGGCAACGCTGGTAAAGAGGCTTGCTCTTGGGAGACGAAGGCCCGAACCTGTGGCTTCCCGAGTAGCTGCACTAACTTCAGTCCCAGGATGACGAGAGGGACCCGAGGGGGCTGGGAGGATGCTTGCAGCTTTAACTGTAGGTCTAGTAACTTTTTGGTCCCTCGGGGGAAGGACTGAAACATGAGGATCGCGTCAGAAATGGGAGGATCAAAGTTAGTGAGTGAGTGAGGCGTCCACAGCTCCTGCTTGCCCGGCTGACCATAACAACTCCCTCCCCTCCGCCGCCGCCTGCTGGCCAGAGACACACTTAACAACACTAACTCCAGCGCCTTTAGCCAGTTTGAGACGATCCATAGCTGAAATATCCTCAGAGATCGTAAGGAAAAAATTCATTAATCTTTTTTTCTCGGTGTGAGAATATATTCTGTAGTTAAAGCAACTTCTCAGGGAAATTATCTATTTGTAGTGATGTGTTGAGTTCACCTGGGAAGATTGTGGCCACTTGTCCCTATGATGAGTTAGCCCGGCCAAATCATGGCCACTTGGCCCCATGATGACAACTTGGCCATATAATGAGTTCACTTAATCCACTCTTCCCTTCCCAGTCAGGCAGTTGCTGGGGTATGGAATTATGACCTGAAGATCACGGAACTGTTGACATGAGGAACATTTCTTGACTGTTCCCAGGACATTGGATAGGATGTGATCATCTACATGCTCGAGAACTGCGCTTGCAGCAGTTTATATACAGAATGTAAATACAGAAGAGAATGTATGGTTTGGCCGTGTTTCCTTC
This sequence comes from Panulirus argus, assembly GCA_038088735.1. Classification (NCBI taxonomy): domain Eukaryota; kingdom Metazoa; phylum Arthropoda; class Malacostraca; order Decapoda; family Palinuridae; genus Panulirus; species Panulirus argus. Next base: position 5,278 of record JAYMFT010231827.1, read on the forward strand.
CGCCCCTTCCGGGATTCGAACACAGGCCCGAATGATCCCTAAGTCACTCCACATGCCACTACACCACTGCAGTGGATGACTGAAAAAAGATTTTCCTTCGATGCTAAATATTTTCCCTCAAGTCACCTCTCTAATTACCTTCGGCGAGTGGGTCTCCTATGGTAGCAGCATCTCACGGTGTACTGAGATAAAAAACAACATGTTTATAGAATGTTGGGAAAAATAAGCTTAACTTTACCGTCCTGTTATCTCTTCTCTCTCTCCCCACACCACAGTCTGAGCAACAAGGGTTATATAGTAACAACCTTCACAACACCCTGTAGTTCGTTGTTAAGAATTTCCTGCAGAAGAAGAAGAAGAAAAAGCAACAATTTGCTTTTTTTTTTGTTGTTCTTCTTCCTCAAGGCCCCTAGCCACCTCACCCGAGTTGAATGACTTTGAAAATTAATATCCTCTTGCTGATTAAAGATTCATGAAGGGTAGGGAGGTGATGATGAAGGGATTTAAAATAAAAAAAAAAGATGTGGTGAGGGAGGCGACCTGCCTACACTATCCTGGGTCCGAAGTTCTGAGAGTTAAGGGACCCTTGCAAGTTATCTGGTCACTAGTTAGGGTCTGGTCTACCGGAGGACTCCAGTCCTTGACTGAAACCTTTGACGTGAGGAAACTAGGTTTTGTGTGTAATAAAACGGGCTCCAGTCTGAAATGATACACCTACAAGGGTGTTGAGAGCTAGGCTTCAGTTACAGCAATACGTGATTTAGTTATTAAGAAACAGACGGAGGCAACTAGTATGTGAATGTGTGCCTGTGTACACATGTGACTGTGACAACGCAGCCTGTGCACAGGGACACAAGGAGCCACTGAAAGCATTGATTTTTCATCAAAAGAAAGCCACCTACAGCAAAATGAAAACCAGAGTGCCACTGACTGTACTGTACCGATAGCGTCATCAGGATTCGCATGCGTAGCAGATAAGGAAACGCAAACTGTGGCAGAATCGTGAGATGCTGCGATAACACCCTCAGAGGGGCACGTGGCAGACCCAGCGCGTATGTAGTCCACACACAGCACAGTAATGTCCAGGGTTGCTTCCTCCCACTCTTGTCTCCCTGCTTGCCTGCCTGCTTGCCTGCTTGCTCTCTCTCTCTTGCCTGCTCTCCCCCTGCTTGCTCTCCGACTCTTCACAAGTAATTCCCTCGAACAGCGGCCAAGGTAATATCTTGTGTTCCTGTTCCTTGGTGATGACCGCAGCTCCCTCCTCTGTGACCTCTGACCTTGTCCTGCTGACCCCCACCGAGCCAGACGTCCGGAGTCTGTGGTCAGCACAGCAGCTGAGGCGCCTCGCCTAGTAGACGGACCTGAGGTGAGTCTGCAACGGACTGACCTGTGTCTGTAGCTTCCAAGGTGTTTACTGTAGAGTAAGACGTTTGTTACATTTCCTAAAGGATTCTTGCATTTTCCATTTTCTCCATCGCAAAGAATTATCAAGTGGTTTTATCTGGAATTAAAGTTTTTCCGTATTTAAAGGAGATGTAAAAGTAACCGTATATTATGCATGTGTTCCTGATATGATGAATGACCTTATAAATCCTCCACCTTTCTTTATGGTTCTCAAGATTATCTTTTTCCACGTCTGTATTTCCCTACATCATTACCACGTTCTTTCCTTCAGTTCCACAATCCTTCTTCATCTTCTTCCTCCCTTCGTAGGCTTCCCTCCCATTGCTGTTCCCTCCAGTGGGCATCACCACCGGGTGTCTACGCAACGAAATTATTCCCCAGTGGGAGTACTGAGGGATTCCTGTCTTGATTTCCATATGAATATATAGTAATGACCAAGGCTGGCGCACCTGGAGGGTGGCTGGTTCCAGGACCCATCTCGCTGGAATCACCATCACGACCACAGGACGTGGTGGAGAAGTTATGAGGAAGGGAGGGAGGGAGGATTGGTGGAGATGTGGTGAGGGTGAGGTGGATGAATGGTGGAGATATAGTGAGGGAGGGTGGAATAGTGGAGAGGTTGCAGAGGAGTAGGTGGAAGAATAGTGGAGAAGCATAACATAAATGCTCACGAATCTGTATGTCTTTCTATTCCTACGACAATATTCCATAAATTTCTGTTCTCTTCCTCTACCACAAACAACAGTGTTGTTAGGACGGAATTGTTAGTGCTTCACACTCGATAGTCGGTCACTGAAGGCAAAGAAGACGCTTGGCGAGTGTGTTCCGGGAAGTATAAACACCGTCAGACGCGAGACAGTCTTCCAGGACCTGGACTCTGAGGTACGAAGAACACCTTCCGGACGTTGCTCCAATACCCTTTCAGGCTCCAGCGAACACAGCAGCCTCATGGAGGACCAGAAAGGCGATGGCGGATCCAATGCTTCACTCCTGTCTACGTCCTATGTACAGCCTGAAGGATGTACTCAGATCCTACGGGGTACAAAAGGTAATACGATTAGTACTGAAGGGAAAAAAATCCTTTGAATACGACGTAAAGAAGAAGGATATTGGAAGGCGTAGGATCCCCAGAACACCGGGCAAGAACGAGGCGAAGTCTGAGACGTGTGGACCATAAACAAGGAAACTGTTTATGGAAACGCGAGAGCCCGACTCCAGATAAGAAGGAAACACCAACGCTGGTCTTAAACTAGATAGAACTTGGAGTTCAGCTATTGGGAAGTATTGGCTCGGTAACTGAGATGATTAGATTGACGAATGATATTATTGTTTTGAAGTCACTTGGAAGATTCATACAAACAAAAGTTGATGTATATAGATGTATATAGACATATAGAGATGTATACAGGAGTACTGACGACTGGGAGGGAAGAAGCGCTGCCTTGAGTGGACCGGAAGGTCTACCAAGCTGTGGTGTGTGGCACAGGAGGCCAAGCTGTGGTGTGTGCACTCAGGAAACTAAGCTGTAGTGTGTGGCACAGCTTGGTCTCCTGTACCACAGTCTACCACTATCTTCTTCTGGCTTACCGCAGAAGTCTCACGAGTCACATTCCCGTGTTTCCTCCTCAAGTTTTCGCCGTCTGGAGCCAAACGCCAGATTTCGCCTCATTCTTGGCCGGCATTTTGGGCCACACGATCCGCTGCTCTAGTTTTATGTCCTTTCCAGAGATTTCCTTTCTTTCCAGGAATGATCTTACTGCTTCCTTATATTCACGGTTGCTGGGGATTCCGTTCACAGTTGTGATTTTTAGTCGGCAGTAAAGCAGGGGATGTGTCATCATCTTAATGTTCCTCCATGAAAGTTTCTCTTTTGTGTTGACTGGCGTCTGGGAGTTGTTGATACCGTCGCTTCCTCGATTTGGGCATCGATTTGTGTTTCTTGCTTGTGTTTATGCGAGGCGGAACACACTCGCTCCTTCCTCAACACTCCTCGACCACCGATATATTTGCAACTGTATTTTCTACTTATAGCTTCCCATTCCCCACTTATGAGCTTCGATCCCCGGCCCAGGTGGCGCGGTCCATAACAAAAGAGGATCTACAATAAAATCCTCGCCCACTTTACGTGTAAACAGTCCCCACCTTCCTCAGTGGATGGATGTCCAGGCCTCTGGGTCGTTCCCCCTCCACTGTGAGCAGTTGTGAAGCCAGAGGAAAGGGATGAGTTCCCTCCTGACGTGTGTCGTATAGCGTCATATGACCCGACAGGTTCTGAATCTCCACATCGACGCGTGATTCTCATCTGCATAATATGTTGTGAGCACCTTTGAGAGAGTCAGGGACTCTTGAGTGACTATAGGACGAATAATGTTTGAGGTTGGCTTGTATGGTTGTCAATAGCACTTCTGTTATAGCTACGTTGTGTGTCGCTCTTGCTTATATCAATTTGCCTCCGGTGATTCATATACGATGATGGGAAATGGTACGATTGCGACAGACAGACAGAAAGACAGACAGAGAAACAGACAGAAAGAGAGACAGATAGACAGACACACACTTCATTAGATTAATGAATGCCTCTGGTAAGTCTTCCTAAAGCCAATCACGAGGGTTCTGCTTTTTTTTTTTTGAAGCAGTTGTGAGGGAAATGAGATTAATTTTGCAGACATTTTTACCCCAAAGGCTAAACAGTAATTAGTCTCTCTCTCTCTCTCTCTCTCTCTCCTCTCACCAGTCTGGGGCAACGACCACCGCCGCCCCAGTTGTATAAGAGATGATGAAAGGACTGGAAGGCTGCACAGCAGATAGGCAACAGAGGAATACAATATATGTCGCTTGACATTTTCAAGGCCAGAGTCCTGAGCACACGTACTCCCATATATCACATTGACAGTTGGTTGAAAGATTCTCAAGATAATATCGTAGATAAGGGACAGATATGAATCATCATCATCATCTTCTCTATCATTGTTATCATCACTATCGTCATCACTATCATCATTACTCTCATTATTATTATCATCACTATCATCATCATCAACACCATCATCACCAGGGGAGACATTGGCTCTCATCTCCTGAAGTAGGAGTGAGAGTCCTTCGCCCTGGGACGTCGTCTCCTGAAGTAGGAGTGAGAGGCCAGCTCCGAGGAAGGAGGACTTCCTCCCCGTCTCCTCTCCTGACGGAGTGTTGACAACGGACCACAAAAGTGTCCCCGGCTCTCCTCTTGTCGCCCGGGCCAGGGCGGCTGTACCAACAACAAACAGGCCACAGTATCGGACACTATGTTCGTCTCGCTTTCAACTTTTCTTCAGCTCAGTGAACGGGCAAAGCGGAATGTGTTGCAACTGTCCACGATTTTTCCTGCGAGTTGAGCCGCCCGGAGAGGCAGGCGCCTCTGCCCTAACCTGCAACCGCAAATGCATTCCCACGTCCGATATTTTGCAATCAACTTTTCGTTTACATTCTGATATTTTTTCTCATAATGTTTTGCCTCAGTTTCCGAGCCGGAGAGCAACGTTGACGAGTTTATGAAAAAGAGGAATAACCGCGTGTGTATTACAGGCTGGAAATGACGCTCCGAAAAGCCGCTCAAAACTCATTTGGTCGGCCATCGGACCTTCCTTTGATGTTTGCCTCCGAGACCGAACGTCTGTCCAGCAGGTGACACAGACCAGAAGTTACACCGGCGCCAGTGTCCTGTAACACAGGGGAGGCGTTACAGCGGCGTCAATACTGCTGTAATCAAAACCATGTAACGTAACTTCATGTTCTGATTATCCTGAAGTGGCCCAGGTGGCCAGAACTGCCCAAGTGGCCCGGATGGCCAGAACTGCCCAAGTGGCCCAGTTGGCTGGAGTTACGAAAAATGACAAATGAAAATATGCAAATGTTACCGTGTCATCAATAAGGAGAAGGACAGATCAAGCAGTTATGTCATCAACAAGGGGGCAATACGGGTCCAGCTGAATATGTCCAGCAGTAACCATAAGGCATCAATAAGCAAGAGGAGAAAGGTCAAGCAACAGGATCAAATGTAAACGTCTTCATAAAGGCCAAGGCTCCTGCGGCATCAATCATGCAACGCTGCCACTCCTAAACAAGGCTGAAGCGTCGTTGTGTTGTTATCCCGAGAGAAATACGAGATAGCGAAGGCCTCCAGAGCATAACGTTATCATGCATCGTTGTAGTTCATCCAGCCCCCTGGCATTTCTTTGGTCGCGGGGACATAATAATTTCCCGGGAAAATGACACTAATGTCCCCTGATAGCTGGGTGTTGTTTATCATCTTATGTACTGCATATTGGTTTTGGGGAGCAAAGTAATATCGGGGAGGAGGGCGGGGTGAACAAACAGTGTTGGGGCGAGTCTGCTTGCAGTGGTGGGGTGAGCCAGCCGCCTGGCCCTGGGTGGTCATTTAATTTAATTCTGAGAGAGAGAGAGAGAGAGAGAGAGAGAGAGAGAGAGAGAGAGAGAGAGAGAGAGAGAGAGAGAGAGAGA
>JAYMFT010231837.1:0-11181 GCA_038088735.1 Panulirus argus
TCTCTCTCTCTCTCTCTCTCTCTCTCTCTCTCTCTCTCTCTCTCTCTCTCTCTCTCTCTCTCTCTCTCTATGTCTCTCCAAGAGGAAAATACATAAGCTAATCATTACAGGATGATAAGCCAATCACTGGAGGATGATAAATCAATCAGAACAGGATGATGAGCCGGGCACTATTTATACTGAGATGACGGAAAGTGACAAAAAGCAACTGATAAGGCAGAGGGAACCCGGCGCCGGGAACAGGTGGGGCAGTCTTGGCTATCGCCCCGAAAAAGGACAAAGATAACAACAGCAATTGCCTCCTCCTGATGTGGTCGAGAGAAACCATCGACCAGCCCAGCACGGCAGAGTGACACATAGTGTCATCCGCAACACCAGGACACAGAAGAGGCCTTTGATAAGCCAGTACCAAAACAGTAGTCTAGGTATAAGTACACCAAGCCAACTCGGACTTCACTAACTTGACATAAGTGTATATAAACTCTGATCCAAGGAAGACACAGGATGCTGTTTTCTCTGTAGACTCTGCCAAAACCTTGGCCGAAGGAAAAGAGCTTCTGGTTGGAGTAGCACAGGAAAAGCACATGTATCAGTACTCTTTGTATGGATGACTCCAGACCTGGGCAGGCAGGTAGGGGAAGGGATGGTCAAAGGCATTGTACAGAACACGAGAGTAAGTGAAACAATAGGATCAGAAAACACAACAGACAAAATGCGTCTGGCAGAATGGAAACTGGTGCACTTTATAGCAAGAGAAATTCAAGTTCATAGACAATGGAACGACTGACAATATACCGAGAGACCCCGCACCAAGGCCCAACACTGAAAGACGTAGAAGGAGAGGAACACGTCAGCGGTCAACAGGTGTTGTCATAAATGAAACACTTGAAGTCAAGCAACACAGTGATAACATACTGCTATCAAATACAGTAACGAGTGCTGTGATAACGAGACCCCTTCACAAAGAGTGGAAATATTTTATGTACAAATAAGAATCAAAATTGAGGAGGTCAGCGTCACCAGTCAATTGAAAGAAGTAATCAGGTTCGAGATGATTGAAAACACTTCACAAGCAAGGTGGAGGGACTGGCTCATACCGCCCGTCATGACACGTTGAAACAACTCATTGTTACAGATTAAAAGAACGGAAAGATACTTGATGATCTGTGCAGGGCAGCACATTTAGGACATCAAGAATAATGTCCTGGAGCTGAAGGAATATGGACTAGAAATAGTACATGAGTAAACGCATAATGATATATGGGACCGTAGGAAAAAGATATGAGAGAAAATGTAGAGGAATCCAACGAAGAAAATGGAAAGACTATTCAGCATTATCTGAGGAAATGAGAGAATCATGTGTGAACAACTGCAGAAACACATAAAAGAAAACTTGACATATGGTTGAAATAAGTCCCAGATGAATCCAGGTTTTACTGTAATGGAATGTGCCTGGCTGCGTAGAGGAACAGTATTATTCATCAAGCAAGATGTTGGACTGGCGCAGCACGCTACCCTCGCCTTTGGAGCAAAATGTCATCTTGGGTGCTGGAGAATAGGTAGGTAGGTAGTACTCCTGGCATATGAGGGAAGCCCCCGAGGTTGGCAATCCCCTGTAGGCCTACTTCCCGTGATCATATGGAAGCCCCTCCCTAGTGCCCTCCTCCCGACACAAGAACACACATACACACACATAGGCCTCCATGGTGTAGTGACTAGCTTTACTGACCATGAGTCAGCTTGGGCCAGCATGGGTTCGAATCCTGGGCGTGCCAGTCGGCTTACTCCTACCCTAGGTATTCATCCTCCCCTCGGAGCTGGTCGATGAATGCTGGCTTAGGCTTGTGTGTGTGTGTGTGTGTGCATATATACATAGAAATAAAGGCAAGGTTATGTGACGGGGCAACACCAGTGTAAAACTCTTTCCACGTAACAGACCAGTAGTAATCACACACACACACACACACACACACACGGAGACTGAAAAATTCTTCCGGAGGTGTTGGGCAGGGGCAACCAGAGGACATAATATATTAAACAAGAAACTTTTTAAAAAGATGAAAAGTAAGTTCTTCCATAATACAGGTGTGGTGGATTAAGGAATGGAATATGTCCGAGTAAATGTGGACAGATATATGGATATAAGAAGTTGTATGATGGTAGGGAATATAGGGCCCCATGGTTGTGGGTCTGCATTCCCCGTAAAGTTCAGATGGTTGATTACGCTCACCATAAAGTCATACCAACTACCACCACTCAGCCATATCTGCAACCTTGTTGCGTATGAAAATAGGGAGGCATGAATTACTTCCAGATATATATGAATGTATTGTTTTCGCTTTCATTTAGTAGCATCTGTAAATCTTAAAACAATTTAACAATTGCTTTTAATGTACTAGTACAAAGAAAAATTATACCTGGCAACTGTTTCTTCCCATCCATGGAGGAGTGGCGGTTGCTGAAATATTCATATTATTATACTTTTTATCACTCGTCGTATATAAGTAATCCAGTGCACTCATCTACTATCAGAATATAAATGAAATAACTGTCTCACGTGTACAAAATATATGCATCATCATAAAGGATTAGATAGGAAGTCTATAAAGACATCAGAGTTGTGTAACATCTGATCGTTTTCTAGGGAGAATCATGTGACGCTCATCATTATGGCAACACTGCCAGCACAGGTGTTGCTTTCCACGGGCTCTTGTCATTATCTGTGTTTGCCAGGCCACGCGCTATCTATCTCCTGCTGGGGTCTGGCTATCTCTAGCCTAGAGTTGTGGCTATCATCTCTCACCGGTAACAGTGTATCATGAGGGCATCTCTGTACATGTGTGTGTCGCCATCTCGCTGATACAAGGTGGACGGGGAAGGAATGCCATAGAAAGGTCACATCTTTATACATATATTATCTCTCGCTGGATGTAAGGGTTTGGCCTATTAATCTTTCAGACATGCGGATCTGGCCTTTAAATATCAGTATTGTATCTCATTTCTTGGATTTTAGGGACAAGATTCTTAGATATATTGCCAACATTTTTTTTTTCAGTGGATCAGACGATCCTGTTTTTTGTGACCAGCACAATTCAGAACTACAGAAATTATCTGCCGTGATGTAAAGATGTTTGTTGACGTGCTGATGAGAGTTACGACCCCAGAGCACGACTGTACGGCCGTAGAGCACGACATTGCTACCCAAGTTAAGGCGTTTTAGCCATCATAGCCGGAGTCGTAAAGTCATGCTCAAGAGTATAAGGTACTCCTGATATGACAGACAGGTGTCTGTCATGAGTGTCAGTGACAGGATGGCGCCAGACACACCTAGGGGGGGGGGGTGGATGGGATGGCCCGGATGTACAGTGCAAATATTTACCTATGTGTACTGTACGGAGGTGGGGGGAGATGTACACTCGTGGGGTCCCCATCTCTTGCACTGTACGGGGAGGGAGTTATGCACTCGTGGGGCCCCATTGTTATTGGTATTGGATATTTTCTTGTACTCGTTCGAAGAACTTGTCTCCATGACTCCCTGTCACAATGAGAATCCAAATTCCCCAGAGTGTGTGTCTCTGCAATTGAAATCCTCCATTATCAGTAGTGTTTCATCTAGTTTGCTGCTTCATGCTCAACATCGATTGTTCGCTAGTTGTTTTCATTGGCTGCGTTTGAGGTTAACAACAAGCTGGCGCATCTGGCTTGGTTAACTTCCCTGCCTTCTGTTAAGATCGCCATTTCCCCTTGGCTCAGAGAGTGCTGAAGGTCTTGAAATTTTCCCCAAGTCGATGAGAATAACAGTAATGAAGCTTTTTGGCCCAGAAATATCATCTGTCGTGGGGAGAACTTAAAACACAGCCTCATATCAGCTGACACTGACAGTGTTGCCTTTTGGTTCCGGAAAAAAATAAACTGTTGAGGTAAAAATTAGCAGAAACTCATAATAATCAAATGATATAAAGTTAAGAGGCCCTTCACACACACACACACACACATACACACACACCTTGTGGTGTGCTGAACTCCCTCCAAATTCTCGAGAATTTGCCTGTATGCTGGGGACTCCTGCCCTGGGTCCAGGGTGACCGGTGTCTCTCCGGGTCGTGAGCGGTTGAAGGCATAACCTTTGTATAAGCAGGGCCGATGGGGTCAGGCAGGGTCACTGAGGACAGTCAGGGAGGGTCATTGAGGTTACACAGGCCACCTGATGTTAGGCGGGGTCACTATGGTCAGACAGGGTCGGTACGGTCATCCCCCTCACTCGTGGCATATATGGTGCGTGTGAACACATGATGATGCAACACGATGTGGTAATGAGCCAGACGATGTGGATGGAGGGAGGGCGGGAGGATGGGAAGAGCTGATGAAGCCACAGCATGACGCGGCTCCTCCACAAACCCGAGTTCTGCAGCGCTTGTTTGTGCTGGTTCAGTACTGACAGAGAAACACAGAGGAATTCTTACAGCAGCAACAGACCAGCACTGGGTCCTTCCGAGGCTGTTTGTGGTGAGGGAAGACAGCAGAGACTCTGAGATTCGTGTGGTACAAGTCAAAAGGCTTACACGTGATTTGACGAGAAAGTCCTGTAAACTGTAGGTGTAGCTCAGAGGGCGCAGACAGTGTTAGTAGCAGACTTGAAAGGAAATATTTATCAAATCTGTTCTTAAACGTGTCTGTGGCGCTCCCTTCAACCGCTCTAATTGGTAAACAAATCCCTGTGTCAACAATCCTGTTAAAGGAAAAGTACTTCGCCTCATCCGAGGTAAAACGTTTGCGAGTTTGTATCCATTACTACGAGTGGAATCAGGCGAATCAGGCCTTTAGGAGATTATTAGATCCAGATTATCAAAGCCTCTGATAATTTTTATTACCTGTATGAGATCTCTTAACTTTCCCTTTTCTGAGTAAATTAGATATAAGTCGTTTAGTCGGCATTCACAGGATTTGTTACACAAAACTGGAGCCATCTTGATAGCTGGTAGCTCGACGCTGTACTCCTTCCATTCTCACATTTTTTTCCAAGTATGGTGACCCCAACTGAACACAGTATTCAAAATAGTGCCACATCAGCGAATTGTAAAGAGTGAGCATGATTACCCTGGACTGATTCGAAAGCCCTTCCTGTGAATCCAAGATTTTTTTTTTTTTTCCACTGCTTACTTGGCTTCACGTCACCAGAGATTATTACATCCAAGTCTATTTCCTCATTCACCTTTTGCAGCTCAGCAGAATTCATAGTGTAGCTTACCCTCGTTTTTACTACTGGTATGTAATACTTTACTCTTATTCATATTAGAATCCATTTGCCACCCGTGAGCCCAGAGCCCAGCAGTTTGAAGCTGCAGACATTCAGTGTCAGTTGTAGAATTATTTCCCAGTTTTGTATCATCTTGTATTGTAGCTCATTATCGGTATCAATGATGTATGTAAATATAAGATGGAGAACTGATCCCTGTGGCACCCGGCTTGTTACGTCTTGTCATCCTAAGGCGTAAGCGTTAACGACAACTCTCTGTTTACGACCAGTCAACCACTTTCCTACCCGACGCAGTGCAACCCCGTCAGTATCTCATGACTTAGCTTATGCATGTGACCTTTGATATGGAACCTTATCGGATGTTTATTGAAAATCTAAAAGGTGACACCAACTGCTTCACTTTTATCGTACGTCTTGATTAGATCATGAAAGAAATCAAGCATATTTTTCTTACTTGAACGATTTCATGGAAAACCACACTGAGGATTGTTTATTAAGTGGTGGTCCTCTAAATGGTTTACAATTTTGCCACTGATGATGGTTTCCATAAGTTTTTCAAATTCAGACATAAAGCTGATAGAACGATAAGATCTGATCTATTGACTTATACTATTTTTTTTTTCCAGTATTATTACAATGGCAAAACTTCCATTCGTCTGGAACTTTCCCTGTAGCAAGTGACTCAATGAAAGGAGCGGTTAAGTTCTTAACTATTTCATTTTTCTTTTCTTTCAATTATGCTTGAATATAACTTATCATGGCCTTCCGTTTTGTTTACTTTTATTCCGTTTGTTAGTGACAGTATTTCAGCTTTTATGTTATTATGTTGCAGAAAGTTCACCCCCATTATCGGTGAGACTGGATTCGGGACATGAGTTGTGTCTTCAGCCGTAAATACAATTAAGAGAATAATGAAAAATTCTGCCATGGGTTCGTTATATTGAGCCAAGTCACTCTTCTCCGTAATTAATGAAGCAGTTGAATGGGTAACGATTCTCTTTTTTTTTTATAAAGCTGTAAAAGTGCATTTATTTTAATGTATTATCGCTAATGAACGCTTCAAACCTAAGTTAACCAAATCGTAAGAGTCTCTTAAATACTGTGATTAAGTACAGGTGATGGAAGCTGACGGTGAGGATTTATGATAAGGTGTGGAGGAAAGCCACTCCGTCAGCATCCCCGGCGGCTCCTCATGTATATGTGTAGCCAGGTGACCACAACACCTTCTTCCGACAGTCATATTCATCCGCAACGACACCATCCCGTGGCGACCCACCTGTTCAGGTGCCTCGAGATCACGCCTGACTGACCTCACTTGCTTCATGGACACCTCACAGATTTTCCTGCAAGAGTTGGTATTCGTAGTTATTTGTCTTTCTTTCGTAGATAATCGTCTTACTCTCGTAGCTGTTCGTCGTACTGTTGTAGATATTCGCAGACATTCGTGTTGTCAGATGTTTTGGAAATGGATTCGTCCTAGACTGAAGCCCATCAGTGCGATGACAAGACCCGGGGTCAGCCAGGGCGACGCGTCGGGGGAGTGTACGACCAGGAGGGAGGCAGCTTATCTATCTCCCACCCTTATCACCAGACGTGGTCTCATGGTCGTCGTCAGTTAAGTCGTGTTCTCATCCCGAGTGACCTCGAAGTGCCACAGGGACAAATGTATCGTCTGGACGTGAAAGACTTGTTATTTTCGAGACAGAAACCTGAGGCGTCCATTGTTTACTACTGGGGGCATGGGGTCAGCATCCCTTGTATTCTGTGAGCCATGCGTCAGCACGCCCCTTCGGGACTCTGGCTATGGGCAGGTGGGCTGGAGGAATACGCCGTCCACGATCAGGTTGTCTTCTGTCAAGACTTTAGAATTGCGGTTGAAAACGGGGGTTGGTACAGCAGAAGGTACCAGCCCCACCCACCTCTCCCTCCGGCTCAAATCCTCGGCTGGAAAGATATGTGAGAGAGAGAGAGAGAGAGAGGGAGAAGACACCGTGTATGAGGCAGATATACTGCCTTGGAAATTTTGTTGGAAAGCTCAGGACTGGGATGACTTCCCTTACCAGTTAGTTGTAAGACCATCCGCTCTAAGTGTGGATTCTGAGAAAGAGAGACAGGGATGGATGGTTGGATAATAAATGATAAGTGGTAAACTAGATTATTTGCCGGTAGCAGATATCAGGGAAGAATTTGTGTAACTTTGATTTGAAGGTATTGATAATCTTTATATATGTGTTACAGCGAGAGGTAGTTTTTTTTTTTTTTTGCAGTGTTTAACCAATCTTCAAGTGAAGATGATTGGCTTCATTACTGGTGCATCTAGCTTTTATCTTCACTCCCGTTATTTCTGGTGATTGATCTTGTCGGAAGTGGAGGAATGTTCACCTGCTGTCGATTTTTTTCTTTTCGTATTTTGAAATCTGTTTGTCAGAGTCACGAGGAGGTCATGTCCACCGACCACATGGTGACCCGGCAGGTCAAGTACACCATTGTTAAAGGTTAACTAACTTAGCGAGTTGAGTGTTTCCCCATATGTTATCGTTTGGGTTGGCTGTTATCTTTGGTCCGTGCCTGGATATAATTGGCCTAGGAGACGATAAGAAACGACAAAAGTTCATATTGCTCGAGAAATATATGACATAATAGATATGATAACGGAATAAATTTTCGCGTTATGGGAAATACTGAAGTGAGAGTTTGTTGTGTGTGGTGCTGTGTTAGCAGCCTAGGTTATGGCGTGGTCAGGCGTCGCCCACACCTGTCTCCTGGTTGGACAGGGGCAGGGTACCTGTACATGCTGGGGGTTGCCTGAGCATGGGGGGAGGGGGTCCAGTTGCGTCACCCCGCACCGTTGGAAGCTGGAGGGGTGGGTCCCAGGAAACCCAAGTCTGCCCCAGGGGGAGTGACGCCCCCGCCTGTCCACACCCACCGCCGTCATGGCTCCCACAGAGACGAAGCCGTCCAGCGCTCATTTTGGTCGTAGACCCCCGACTCACGGGTCACACCTGACCCTTCCATCCAATACCAGGGAGACCTAATTCTGTTTACCGTGGGTCCGTTCAGTACGCGTGGTCCGGCACGGACCAGTTACTCAGCTCGGCAAATGTCAACTTCATAAGGAACACCCCACCTCTGAGGCGGCCCACATCTACCTGCTCTTGCGGGAGGAGGGCCCTCTGGTGCCACAGGCAGGGCCTCTAAGGGTGATTTTATTAAGGGTGCAAAGTTACTTTCGGGTCCCCTTCCTTCCCTTCTCCGTAAGTCATCCTGTTTTATGCACTACGCTTTTAAGCCATGAGCTGTAAGGCCAAAAAGGGTATGCAAGATGAGAGAGGAGTGCAGTGGAGCGCTCTGTTGATTTTCCGCATTTTCTGAGATCCCAGGAAATTCTCGGGCCCCCTTTTGGACCCCCAGGCCCAGATACGATGATACCCTCTGCACCCCCCTCTTAGAGGCCCTCCAAGGATATACAGGAAACCAGCGAAGAAACGGGAAATGTGATTACCATCAGAAATATGCACCATCTGAGGAATATCTAATGAAACATTTAAAATAAAATGTGATATATGGATGATGTTGAAGCCAGATTATCTTTTGTTTTGAGCCATGGGAGATGCATGGCGTCTCAATGTTATTCAACACGATACATTGGCGCCTGTGTTGTTCAATAACAAGCGCAAAACACGAAGCGAGCAGAAAGCACTTGCCTTGAGAGGATAACCAAATTTCGTCGTACGAAATGGTTTGTAGGGAGTCTCTCTCTCTCTCTCTCTTACACATATGATTCTGACTTTTGCTCTTGGTTGTTTACGTGCCTCTTCTTCCTCTTGTTATGTAACGGTGCATCCAATAGGTCATCACGTCCCAATGGATGTTGCGAAACTCAAGGCCTTACAGATCGCTGTCTGCTTTTCCCTCCATCATTTCCACCAAGGAACTCTATACTTCCTTAAGCTTTTTATTTTTCTTCCTCAACCCCTACAACTTACGTCATCTTAAGTCTGGTATAATCACTGGTAACATTTTTTTTTTTTCAGTTTACCCAATTAAACTAAAAGTTGTTTCAAAGAAATTGGTCAGCTTCAAGAGGTCATATAGCAAGCCAGCTCATCATCCCAGGCCTATAAGATACACATGTGTTGTGAAGCCGCCGTCTTTCTCAGTGATTAAGCAGTCCTAACAGCTACCCACAGGAGACGCTGAACCTAATATCATCTGACAAAGCGAAAATGTTGCTTCTTTTACAAAGAGTGCCGCTCACTTTATTGGCTTACGTAGATTTACTCGTTATACAACCTATTACATTAGACATCCTGATCATATTAATCTTACCTGTAAAATCGTTTATTCCACACCCAATTATATTTGTTCTAATTATAACAGTTCTCTTTGTAGTCATATTTGTTCTACTACTGATCATACTATTCTACTAAGTTATACCAAGCGTAACACAAATCAAACTAGTTCTATTAGTGGATATATTATTTCAACTATAGACTTTAATAGTTCTGCTAATAGTCATACTAGTTCTGCTATTGACTGTATTAGTTCTTCTAGTGGTTACATTAATTCTGCTCATCAAAATAGTTATACTAGTTTTTCTACTAGTTCAACTAATGGTTAGCGTTGTTTGTTAGTGGTTATAAGTTGTACAATTAACCATATCGGTTACCTTAGTTGTACCAGTGGTTATCATAGTGCCTAGTACACATAGAAATTAAGTTAGTTACTGTACTGACCTGGGAGCTGGGGAGGTTGAGTTTGGTCTCCAGGTTGGCCACTGGGGAGAACCGCATGCGGCACGGCAGCGGCAAGTCGAACACCCCATAGTGGAACACCTGCCCGCGGAAAACGAGGAAAATTAGGCCAGAAATTATTATTATTGTTGAAAAGACACCTGCGGGAGGAGGGAGAAGGGTGGTCAATAATGCCACCCGTCACAAGCAATAACAATGGGGTTCAAGCCAAGAGGAAATTATTATATTTATTGATAATCATCTTGCAGGTCATTAGTGCTTAATTAGTAGGCAGGGGTTGCCTGTTCTTGTTGTGGTGAGGGAGTGCAGAACCGCCCCCCCCCCTCAACTCGCGCACACACACACAGCCTTTAGCAAGAGGCGGAAGTCTCACGCTTTAAAACCTCCCTAACACACACACACACACACACACACACACACACACACACACTTCCGCATCCACGGGAATGTTGGAAGCTCGGTGGAGGGGCCTTTTAATGGTGGATGCCTTTATAGTATTTATGATAATTTATTTATAATTTTATCCAGCAGGTCATAGTATGAGTTAGCAAGCCCTTGTGCACGACGGTACGACCACTAAGTCAGAGTGCACTTCCGTGTAATCGTGAACACGAAACTGCAGTCGGACTTATCGCGTTTCACTTTTCCTATCGGTTGTCAGCAAATACTAGATCACATCACGCGCATCGTGGTGACCCACTGCAATATATCAGTATGCATCTGTATACCGAGGCAGGATATGTATACTCATTTAGACATGAGTCTCTGAAGCCCATAACATAATGAGCATCAGCGACTTTCTTTTCGGGTTTATACCTAATCCTCATCTGTTCCTGGCGCTATCTGGCTAACGAGGGAAACAGCCAACAATTACGAAAAAAAATTAATAAGTTTTCTTTCCTCCATCAGGCATTGCCACACGGGGCTGACGCTTGGCTGACTGGCTGGTAAGGTGTATGGAGTAATCGGGAAGCTCGCGTTACACCACACCTCTGTTGACACGCTTTGATATAAAAGAGGAAAAAATAATTACGGTTAATGTTCGATAATTGTCTCGGAATTCATTTACGTTTTATGTCTGAGACATAATCTGTCTTGTTACGTCACTGGACCCCCTCTCTCTCTCTCTCTCTCTCTCTCTCTCTCTCTCTCTCTCTCTCTCTCTCTCTC
>JAYMFT010231848.1:0-11181 GCA_038088735.1 Panulirus argus
AAAAAAAAAAAAAAAAATATATATATATATATATATATATATATATATATATATATATATATATATATATATGTAATCTGTTTACTTGCTAATAAGTCACCAGGAAAATCTAACAGCAAGACATTAGTATCAAAATCATTGTAATCCGTCAAAGTATACGTCAAGCGTCAAGGTTAGTTTCAAAGTCATTGTCCACCATGAAATTCACTGTCATTCATCAAAGTCAGTGTCAAAGTCTTTGTCTCCCATCAAATTCAGTGGTCGTCTTCTAAGTCAGCGTCAACGTCAAAGGAGAAATCTTTCTTTTTCCGTTGAATATTACATTCGTCTCCCACGATGACATCCTCAGGGTTGACTCCGGCCAAATCTCCATTGCATGATTTTAGTAATTTATTCCATGACACTACCACGCTGCATGACGGCTCCTACCCCGGAATACATTATCCATTTGTCTGTATTTCTGAATCTTCACCTGCTGCTCTGTCCCCCCCCCCTCTGTCTGTCTCTCTGTCTGTATTCCCGTCTGTGTAAGCCTGTCTCTCCGTCCTTATTTCTGATTGTCTGTTCTTGTTGTCTGTCCTGATTTCTTGTCAGTCCATCCTTCTATGTATGTTGAACAGTGACTCCGGTCTACTGTCTGTTCATGTCCCTGTCTCTCTGTCTGTTGGACAGTACCCGTGACAAAGCAACTGACCATCTCTTTTGCGCCTTACCCAAACGCATTATCGCCACCCGTGTATTCCCCTTTTATGCAGAACACATCCAAGGGTTATAGGTCCATCTATAGCCTTCCCCTCGTAGGTTTATCTATTGCCTCCCCCTCTATACAGTCACCTGGGTTGGATGCATGTATGTCTATATTCCCGTCCACAAAGCGGGTTACATCAAAGTCTGTCTACTTATTATAGATTAAGATTTAAGTTATATAGCGTTTTGAATCCTAAGCCTCTTATATATAAAACAAATATCGTTGTTAACACAGGAGCTGTGGTTTCGGTGCATTACACATGACAGCTAGAGAATGAATGTGGGTGGATGCGGCCTTTCTTCGTCTGTTCCTGGCGCTGCCTCACCAGCGCGGGAGACGGCGATCAAGTATGGAAGTGGGAGGGGGGGAAATAATGTATAGATATGTATGGTAGAGTGTGAACAGTTTTATTAAACAGACAACTTTTGGGTAATTTTGACATTCTGTAATGTTGACTGTGGCTCAGTCCCTAACCGAAAAGCCGACCAAAAATTCTCAAAAGGATATTTTCTCCACATCATTGCATTTTAAAGCTAAATCTGCAACGTGAACCTCCGATTATTCTTTATTACTCTCACCATTTTTTATCGTTGTCGTATAGAACAAATGACCTTTCGTAATAGAAATCACGAAGAACAACGATAAATTCACGTATTCCCAAAGGAAACGAAAAACCATGTCGACATCCGATATTTCTAGAGTGTGTTGCCATTTCTACTGAAGTGTACGATAATATATTTCCTCGGGAAGCCGTGTAAGGTCATGCATTTTGATATTTGCTCGAGAAATTGCGCCAAAAGTTCTCCGTATACGAGTTACGAAGCTTTAAAGTTGAGATGTGGCGTTCAGGAGACTCCAGACAACACAAGAGTCATACTTAAAACAGATGAGCTGACATTGGTCGGGTCTTGGGTTCGTGAAGCCTCGGGGTTCGGGTACGTCATTCATAAAACCTAATGAGTCAATTACAAGGTTATGAAATCTTAGATGTCTGGGTTAGAGGATAGTGAAGCTTGGACTATCAGGTAGGGAGACCATAAAGCCTGAAGCTTTGTATCAGAGTCTATGTATCACAAAGCCTCGATCGAGGCTCAGTAAGTGGTTTACAAACCTCGTGGGGGCGGACCGGGATCACGAAGCTTCAAAACACGGTTTGACTGCTTCACTTCGCGGTTCGAGATTCAGAGACGGGGTCGTTCCGGGTTTATGGTAGTCGTAAAAGCCTAACAATTACTTAAGGACGATATATAAGTGTCCGGCATGGTCCTCTCTCTGTCTCAACCGTCATTTGCATAATGATTAAATTACAGAGAAGCTCATTAGGCCGCGCCATCAACCACGGATCCAGGAAAAAAAGAACCAGGAATGGCGCCAATTACCGCAGAGATTTGCATCCCGCGTCTTGAGGACCGTCATAAGGCTTCCGCCCCCTGACGGTTGGCAATGCTGAACGCACCCTTGCACAGAACCTGCGGAACATTGCCCTCGGCTGCTGCTGGTGGCTCATGAACGCATCCTTCCACAGAATCTGTTGGAAGATATAACCCCTTTGTTGGTAGCTAAATGGAACGCACTCTTCCACAGGGTCTGTCGAGTATACCTGGTTGGCTTGACTGAACGCACTCTCCCACAGGTGGATCATAGCCGTTGGGTGGTGGAGGGGGTGGTTCAACGCTCCCTTCGGAGGGCGTTATGGGTGGGGAGGAGCCTTCTCCTTCACCATCCTGTCTCCATCTGTATAGACTAACAACCCTTCAGCAGATAACATCTTCAGAGAACATCAGGTCTTGGGTCACCCGGCTTTCCCATGCACCCTGTTGGCCCTCGTTATGACCTCTTGTTACATCCTCTCTGATACATTGAGAGAAATAATTATTTATCACTCAAAGTCAGGCCACATTGCTTGCTCTCCGCCAATCCACAGTTGTCAACTAGTGTCCAGAGCTGTGGCATGGCAGTTCACATACCAATTAAACTTTCTAACAAAGATCTTAAACACATATTTTCTTGTGATTTTATGGTTTTTGTTAGATTTACTTGCCTCATATGTCATAGAAATCTAACTCGGTTATATGCGTAACCTAATTACGACTGGCAAGAGACGGTATGACGGAAAAAAAAAAAATCCTCCGTGTAGACACAAACATTTTTACTGTTTACATTTGCAGATGTGGCAACAGGGCGCCGACCTCCGGAGTTGCTAATCCGCAATTTTTCAAACTTAACGCACCTCAACTCATTCACGAAAAATTTTTACGAAAACACAGTTCGTATCCCGTAATGGCGTGTCTGTGCAGTAGACGGCTGTACTCAAAGTTCTCTTTGCAGTTTTGGAGAAGAAAAAGATTACGTAGTGTATGTTATGCCCGCTAGGGGGGTGTGGGGGGGCAGTGCTACCAAGAAACCATGTGTTTGTTTATAGTTTATTTTTCGTCACAAAGTTATTGTTGTTTGTCTTTTTAGTTCTGCGTTGTTCGTTCGCATTCAGTCTCTCTCTTTTTTTTTTGGGGGGGGATGTTTTTATTACACTGTGAGAGTAATTTTTAGATCACTCAAATCTAAAATTCGGTCAGCTTTGCTCGTTTTCTGTTCGGTGGAATGTGTTCGTTTTCTGTTTTGACGTCACGGAGATTTTGACCATATTTCTACTACAAGGACTGCCATGCTAATAATCCGTGACAGTTGATCAGAAGACAGTGTATTTGACGAGCCCCGGCCGAAGTATGGGTCAGTTTTAGGCTCATTGGATCCAAGAACAGGGTGGTTTAGTGGCCGGCGAGCCAGGAGTGCAGGACCCACCTTCCATTTTCTCTCTTTAAGAATAGAAGACGGGAGATTTTTTTGTCCATCAACAGTACTGAAGCCTGTCGTTGCACGGAAACGATCCTGATTTTAATTAAAGCCATTAGACTGAGTGCGTTATTTTTCCCCCTTATCGCATGTTTTTAGGACAAAGCAAGGCTATTCCATTGTGATACCCTACGGTTTCTGATAATGTGACCTTCATACACTAATCCTTACGGTGTTTTGACCTTACGATACATCAAACCTTTCAGTGGGGTGACCTTCCCACACAACACACTCTCCAGTGGGGTGACCTTCCCACACAACACACTCTCCAGTGGGGTAACCTTACCACACAACACACTCTCCAGTGGGGTGACCTTACCACACAACACACTCTCCAGTGGGGTGACCTTACCACACAACGCACCCACCATTTTTAAATTGACTTCCAACTTTGAAGTCCACTTTACATTGACTTCTAAACCTGGCGTCCTGCCACGAGCATTAGAATTTGACAGTAACTAATTTTCCCATTTACTTTGATGATCCATTGTTAAATATTCTTCAAAGCAACTCGGATCTCTTTCATGCCAGGAGAGGTGGAAATCATCCTTATCATCTTAATGCCTAAATGTCATTATTACCCACCGCCAGTAGCTGATCGCGTAGGCCTTTATGGCCGTATTCCCTCATCATCCTCAAAAAAAAAAAAAGAACGTATTGACCCTTTCATATGTAGTTTTCATTTCGCAGTGTTTACATAAAAGCGAATTGAAATATGAAACACAGGACTTGGGGAAAAAAATAAACAGGCCAACATTAATTGAAATTCTGATTCTTTCACTCGACAAAAGATACGTTTTTAACTCCTTTTTTTTTATAGGATACTTTGGGAAAGATAGAGGGCGTTGTGTGAATAGCAAATTGCTCATTTTCATCCGCCTCAGGTGAGGCCCGTCGAACGGCGTAGCTTGCAGATGCGGGATGAGAAAAATGGTTTTGTAAATATTTGATCATCTTTTGGATGCGTTGTTGGATGGGAGAGATCGAGGGCCCGCCTAACTACCTACCTAGGACGAGGCTTTTGTCATTAGTTAGGGCCGGCGTCCACCGCTAACCCTCAGGAAAACCTAAAGAGTCAAGAACAAAGTTTCGTGTGAGTTACGTGTTGTCGAGTGTTGTGTGTGTGTGTGTGAGATGGAGGAAGCGTGTGTGTTTGTGGACTGAATGCCAGCAGCCCCACGTGTGGGTGAGGCACTGAGAAAAGACGGCATCCTGGGCCAGGGATGGGAACTTGACAGCCCCCCACCTCACTTCACCTCCTTCACTATCCTTCCCGATACCTCAAGTCCATACAGGTAACCTGCCTTGTTTAACAGCTTGTTACTTGTACATGAAGCTAGTTTCGAACCTGTGTAGCGGAGCTGTCAAGGGGAAGGAACTATATACTGACAGAGACCAATTGTGACCTCTGTAATCCCTTTGTGCTTCCGCCCACAGGCTTAGCAGATGGTGCACAGTAACTCTGCCGGGGATACCGGCACAAATAAATGAATCTCTGCGCCAACAGGTCGCCCTTTACCAGTCAGTCTGAACGAGGCGGAAGAATAAACAGTAAAGAATGAATGACATTTTCAAGACACAGGGACAACCCACCATACGTTAGTAACGATGTAGACGCTGCCTCTGATGACGTTATTGATAATCACTTGAGAAGCGGAGAGCCACGCCTTCAGGGCATATAGGGGGCCGTGTTGATCCCAGACTCAGGACAGACAGGGTTCCGTCATGTTCCCAGACCCAGGGCAGGCAGGAGGCCGTCATGTTCCCAGACCCAGGGCAGGGAGGAGGTCGTCTTGGTCCCAGACCCAGGGCAGGCAGGCGGCCGTCTTGTACAAGAAGTGTGATGCCTTGTGTTGTGACTCTGACTTTATCGCTGCCATTATTGTCATCTTAACAAACCAGACCGTCGTTACACAAAGGAGCACATTGTTAGAGCGTAATTGTCTGTCCTAAAGATATCGCCAGGGTTCCTGGCCTGGCACTCACGCCCTAACAATAGCCCCCTCGATGTATTTCACCCCTACACACATTATAAGGCAGTCCATGGCAAACTGGCCATTGTTAGGTCTCGTCCATTGGCGATATTTACAGGTCAGACCTTTAACCACCTAGGTAAAAAAAAATGGAGTAATTAATGGTCCAACCCTCTGCCTCATAAACTGGCGATCTTTATTGGTCATACAGGAGAAGTTGAAAGTTTGTTAATCTCCAAGTGAGGCCCCAAGAGTAAGGGACTGGCGTTCGACCGTGAGCGGTCTCTCGACCGTCGATGTCTATGGGGTCTCGACCCCTTTCCCATCCTCCTCTGTCGATATTGGGAGGTCGTACCATAAACGTGGCCCACTTCCGCCCCTCAGTCTGGTGCCATAACCGTTGACCAGGTCCTTCCCAGAGCCCCGCTGTAGTTACGCTGTGTGTGTGCCTAAGGACGGGTCACCCAGGAGATGGGAACTGACGACAACATATTGAGGCCAAGGTTCGAGACTACCATACGGTCCATGACTGTACCATACGGCTTATGGCTGTACCGAACGGTCTATAGCTGTACCATACGGTCCATGGCTGTATCATACGGTCCATGGCTGTTCCATACGGTCCGTGGCTGTTCCATACGGTCCATGGCTGTCCCATACGGTCCGTGGCTGTATCATACTGTCCATGGCTGTTCCATACGGTCCATGGCTGTTCCATACGGCCCATGGCTGTCCCATACGGTCCGTGGCTGTATCATACGGTCCATGGCTGTTCCATACGGTCCGTGGCTGTTCCGTACGGCCCATGGCTGTCCCATAAGGGTCATCCAAAGACAAACAATGTCTGCATTTTCTGCCAGTTTGTAGAGTCGTCTCGTACACACACACACCGAACCTGGAGTTCAAAATGTTTCTATTTTGGAGGAAAGAAGTAATGCTTTGAAGGTGTTTATAAACTTTTTACGAGCATTTCATCGCTCTCTCTCTCTCTCTCTCTCTCTCTCTCTCTCTCTCTCTCGTAAGCCTTCGGATGGATGCGCGCCTCATCCTTCACGAGCATCAATAATGAAACGATGTGTTCTCCCTCTTATTCCTGACTGTTGCCGCTGCTGCTGGAGGAGGAGCCCTTCTCGTGGCCCTTTTGGCCCCTTGGCCCTCTTGCCCTGCTGATGTAGACGGTCACCCATCACTCCATATCTGTCTGTGTCTTTCTGTGTTTTCACAGCCGTCTGTCCTACCGTGTGTGGCGATCAGGAATGGCTTTGGGGTCCGGTCGACGAGATGAGTGGCAGGAGAGACCGTCCAGGGTCCCTCCCCCACAGACTTGTGGCTCAATTACTGGAGCCGACCGAGTTATGTCCTCTTTAACATGGCCCACCAGCGCTGTCCAGACTGAAGGAGGAGGAGGAGAAGGAGAGTTGCAGGAGGCCAAGGGAAAGACGGTGGCGGAAGAAAACAAGAGGAGGAGGAGGGGGTGCAAGAAGAGGGAGTGAGAGGCAAGGAAGAGAAGAAAAAGGATACCTGGAAACCCGCTACAAACACAGAGTAAGACTCCTTGATGCCCAACGCGTGCACTGGAAGTAAGAGTCCTGGACACCCACCACGGACGCTGGAAGTAAAAGTCCTGGACGCCCACCACAGTGACTGGAAAGAGTCCCAGACGCCCACCACGGACGCTGGAAGTAAAAGTCCCGGACGCCCACCACAGTGACTGGAAAGAGTCACGAACGCCCACCAGGGACACTGGAAGTAAGAGTCCCGGACGTCCACCACAGTGACTGTAAAGAGTCCCAGACGCCCACCACGGACGCTGGAAGTAAAAGTCCTGGACGCCCACCACAGTGACTGTAAAGAGTCCCAGACGCCCACCACGGACGCTGGAAGTAAAAGTCCCGGACGCCCACCAGTCACTGGAAAGAGTCCTAGATGCCCACCACAGTCACTGGTGAGAGTCCTGGACGCCCACAACAGACACCAGGAACGAAAACTTCCTCTCACATGCCTTGCATGATAGCGTTTGTTGCCAACGAGTCATTATAATATCCAGGACATTTCTCCACGACACGGCCGTAGTTCCGATTTACGTAACTAGATGGCGTACATAAACTTAGTGCGAGTTTACATTCATAGATGTCGTCTGCAGCCGTAGTTATGAACGTCGTTGCAGGTGGCGCTCGTTAGTTATAGATCACATGACCTGGACTGCCAAGGGTTCATTGAACACGGATGCAAATTGCTGCATTAGACTCGGAATGACGTCGAGGAATCTGTCTGCTTGTTGTGAAGTTTGGTCTTTATCTTGAAACCGAAGCGGAAAGAAATTAAAAGAACCGGGGTTTCATTTCCTGCCGGATGAGAGAGAACTTGCAGTCGGCCCAAGGGAGCGGGTATTGCCGGAATCCGCGAACACGGCTGGGGTAAAAAAAAATCCGGCACTCCTCATATGCATGGTAATCGATGCGTACCCACACCGCACGCGGGACTGGAGGCAAAACATTCATCAGGATGTGTTCTCTTGTTTATACAGTACAAGTCCTTGACCCAGTGCCTTTGCCTTCCAGCGAGCGCGTCCTGGAACCGTGATGGCCGGGTCAGGCTATAGCATTCCAGGCTACTTTCGTTATACAAGAGAGAAAAGTAATGAATGCTTTGCTCTTGGCGCCATCTATGCTGCTGGGTTAGACCTACATATATATATCTCTCCCATCGATGATGATGATGCTCTCTGAGTGGCTCACTTTCCTGACGTGATGATGCTCCCTGAGTGGATCGCTCGGTTGATTCTTCATGATGCTCTCTGAGTGGGTTACTTTGTTGACGTGTTATGATGCTCCCTGAGACAGTGGCCTTCCGTATATGACTGGTGGTGATGCTCCCTGAGTGGCCCTTGTGGCTGATTCGTAGTCAAGCTGTCTCAGTGGCCCTCACGGCCGACCTGACGCAACGCATTACGTTCTCTGAGTGGCCCGCATGGTTAAAATATCGTTTTAAACGGCTCGCATGACTGACTCGTAGTAATGCCCGATGAGTGGCTCGCGTGAATGACTCCGGGACGATGCTCCCTGAGTGGCACGTATGACTGACTTTCGGTAATGCTCTCTAAGTGGCCATCATTTAAGGACATAGTGGGGAGAACTGAAAAAAGGTGGCTGTTTTGAAACAGGATGAGGAGATAGGCCAAGCAGTGGGAGGACTGACATCCACCGTCGCACTCTATCTCACACTGTAACATACACTTATTTTAACCACTCTCATCCCTCTCCCTTCACTCTCACTCAAGCTTCAGCTTTCTGTATCCCTTCCTCTCATCGTTGGCAACAACCTTTCTCTCTCTCCTTTACCCCTCTCCCAAGACTTGTACACCCTGTCACCCCACCTCTCCCTCACTCTCTCTCTCACCCACACTTCCAATACTCCCCATAAATGTAATTAAGAGTTATAATTACTTTTTAATTCCCTAGGGTCGAGACATGGCCCTGGGGAAGCCAATTAGGGCCCTAACTTAAATAAGAACTTTGTACATACCATTACCAGGTCTTTAAAATAGCGGGCTTAAGATACACCCTGGCCTCTCCCCCCTTAACAGGCTAAGATGTAAGGGTAAAGGGGTAGGGACCCTGCTGGGGTTCGAGCCCTGGCACTGGGAAATGTTTCGAGGCACGAACAAACATCTGTGCCACTCCCCTGCTGTGATATATGGGGGGCACCCATTTTATCCTACGTTGATGACAGTTGTCGTACGCTGTAGTTTAAGTTATCGAACGTAAACGATAAACCACAAGTGTTCATTTTCTTTAAAGTGTCAGTAATGGTCATATCCATAATCATATTAGGGACTGAATAGGTATGAATTTATCTCCTACAATAGTACATGTTATCGTACAACTATGGTGCACAAGGGTTGATACTGTTTTGCACAGAAAATAGTCTTACGCATAATACCATATTATCGTAACACATATGTAAACAATGTCGTACACAGAGAATCAAGTTAATGTACACAAATATTAAGTTTGTTGTCCACAGGGGCTCAAGTTAGCTCACAAAGATGTTTCTTAGGGCTGAGGTCATTGTACACAGGTGTTTCAGTTATCGTGCTTAAGGTGTATAGTTGTTCAACTTGTTAGGCTTTCAATCATTATGCAAAAGGTTTATAATTGTTGTACATATGTTTTGAAGATATCTGACACAACGGAGAATATCAGTGTACATAAGGATTCGGTACATTGAGGGCAAAAGTTAGAATAATCACACTCTTGGTTTAAAGTAAAGCTATCGTGTACGAGTCAAAGTTATCGTACGCAGTACAAGTTATCGTAGCTACGGATATGTATGAATTCACACGTCCATATGGGGTTACAACTTCTTATACTGCAGCCGAAGTTATCGTACATATGGATTCAAGTTATCGTACACACGGACTCAGGTTATCGTATAAACGTACTCGTGTTTACGTTATCGTACACATGGGTTGATTCTGTCGTATGGAGAGTTCAAGGTCGCCCTATCCTGGATACTTTAAGTGATTGTACAGTGTGATATAAATCATCGTACTCCAGCCGTATCTTATGGCAGACGAAGGTCCAGAAGTCCTTTTTAAGAAGTTCATTCCGATACCAATGACTCAGGGACTGTCATGGCTCTTGGTGGAGGAGGGTTGTATGTGAGGTGTAAACAACCCAACTGGCGACGACCTGTGACTGGTGGAGGGGCTTTAACGCCGAGCCCAGCCAGGGCGGCTATAACACGGGTCGCGGCAGATGCAGGAATGTTTGACGAGAGAGAGTATGTGTGTGTGTATGTGTGTGTGTGTGTGTTCTGGGTACAAGCCAGGATTGGTAAAAGGTCTTCGGTCATCAGAGATGACTGCCGTAATCCCGTATTGGCGCAAATCCCACGTTGGGGCAAGGCTTACGTTAGTGTAGTTCGCAGAGTAAAGTAGATCCCATATTGGAGCACGCCCTGTGTTAGGGGTGTGGATCCTATGTTGGTGCACGTACCATGATGGCGCGAGTTCTCACTCAGCCCAACAGGATCCCCATGATGGCGGCAGTGCCATAATAATTGCGCATATTCTACCAGAGCGCAGACTGAAATCATTTCCGCGCAGATTCACGGAATCCGCTGAAAAAACTGTCGCCGTGCGCACTGTCCGGCTCCTGGCACTTGGTGGACGATATGGTCTTAAACTTAATTTGATTATTTAGCAAGAGGATCGTAAAGTTAATGGGAACGATAAATGATTGAATCATTAAATGAATTAGTTACTTTAAGTAAGTGAAATACGGCTGGCAGAAACCGCAGACTTCGGCGGCTGTACACTTCCAGGTACGCGTCTATGTGGCTGTGTTTGTTATGCTCTGTTTAACGCCCCGTTGCCTGATGCTACGAGAACCTGGGATCAAATCTCCAGGGAGCCTCAACTCGAGACCTCACAGCACCACCATAAGAATGGCCAACCGTGGTGGGCGGTGTAAATGATCTAGCAGACTGTTCGGACCAGGGGGCTTGATAGGAAGGCGTCAGTGGTGACAGAAATGGGCGAGAATTCAGACAGTACCTTGACAAGCCTGGGTCTCTCTCTCTCTCTCTCTCTCTCTCTCTCTCTCT
>JAYMFT010231870.1:0-11180 GCA_038088735.1 Panulirus argus
AGAGAGAGAGAGAGAGAGAGAGAGAGAGAGAGAGAGAGAGAAAGGGGGGGGGGGTTGCTCTCCGGGAGCGAGCACTCAAGCGCTGACGGTAAGGACCACGAAGTGTTTACACAGCAATTAAAGTTTTATCCTTTGCTCTCTGTAGCGTCGATCGTGGCACCATTACATCTCACCACAACGAACCAAAATGCGCCGTATCAGATCAAGACTCACTTGCAGCACACTATATTCCCACTCCCCCATTCCCTCACTAAATAATAAACCTGACGTTTTGAAACACTACAGAGCTTTGCAGACCATATCATAACAGGCCATATTAACTCAGAACACGCCCCTGTGATTCGCCACATCTGAACACCTTTACCACACATCACAGTAACTCACACAACACACGCAGTAACTCACAAATAACCATCATTATTTAGAGAAAAAAGGAAAATAATTTACAATATCAATAACCACGGAGTATAAACCTGTGAAATACCGTAGTACCTCATGTACAATACTGATCCAGCACATTCCCACACGTGTTTACGTGAAAATGATTATATTCAGTGGCAAAAAGAAAAGAGATGAAAACATTTTGATGTACTGCAAGTCTATCCCAACCCATAAATCCTGGACGAATCAACCATAGCCTTCCATGATCACATGTGAAATAGTTACGTAACACCCGAAAGCTGACCCATGCATACTGAGGGGAAGTTGGACGTTGACATTGTGTGTGTGTGTGTGTGTGTGTGTTTGAGGACAAGGAAGGAGTCATGAGAGAGAGAGAGAGAGAGAGAGAGAGAGAGAGAGAGAGAGAGAGAGAGAGAAGAGGAAGGAAGGAGGTGGGTGAGAGAGGTGATACTCGTCACCCGTCACCCGTCATCCGTCACCGACATATACGAAACAGCCGCCTCCCGCTACCCTGGTGTTGCCTGCATATTGTTGTCTTGTCGGCTTATGTTGTCGGCACTTTCATGTTGCCTGACGTATCGCATGCAACCATCTGTCTGCTGGGCTCCAGTACGTGCAGTCCTCTGTCTCCCGCAGTCATGTAAATGTCTTATGAAAACATAAAAGACAAGACGCGTCACAATTGCCCCTCGCCAGAAAGCGTCACACTATTCTTTATATCAAGATCTATCAAATATTCTTGCCTTTTCTAATCTTTTTCACTTGATATGCCCAGAAAGGCTAAAAAGATCACACAGTTTATACCCAGAGGTTTGAAAGAGATTTTTCTGGCTATATTTCTCCCTTCCTTAGGGCCTGAATTATACGCAGACAGTCGTCCTATTCCAAACAGACTAGCAAAATGAAATGTCTCCTCACTGGGAACTCGTTTGATCCAGTTCCCTGTAAGTTTAATGTCCCTATCCTATTCAGTAATGACCTCCTCGAACCATGAATGACAGGTAATTACGTGAAAACTTCCAGGGACAATTTCACACACACACACACACACACACACACACAATAAAAAATTCCTCAAATATAAATATGCCCTCACAACCAGTGATGTAAACGAAAACAAATACTCATGCATTTCACCCCCGACGCAAAATACATAAACACGCGCAGACATGAAACAGATTTAAGCACACAAACACACAATATTCTCGCATACATAAAAGCACACACATAAAAACTGCACACATAAACATTTAAATGTACTGGCTTTCATACGCCTATAAAACACACGCACACACCCACAGCCTGCCAAACCTTCCCTTTCTCTACTATGGGTAATTTTCTGTGGTCGTTTTACCCTCCAGTAGTAGTGTAGGAAACAGGAAATGTCTGGCTTGCCTCATTCTTTCCCAGGTTCCACCTGTGATGCTGGAAATACACCTTAGTGGTCCCAAGAAATGACTAGAGATATAACTGGAACATTTTCACTTGTATGGTTGGTCGGTAGCTACCTGCGGAAACAGTCTTGGATGTACGGAGGGCTGGAAGCTCCAGGAACTGTCGGTCGCAACCAGCGGTTGATGTTCACAAAGCCTCCTGTATCTACCAGTCTACCAGTGACCACCAGTAGCAGTCATAGTCCCTGATACCTGGTTGGCTGTGGGTGACCTCGGGGTCGGCAGGAGGGCTATTCCCAGCTGGAATGTGGCGAGCGTGGGACTCTACCACAGGTCAGCTGTAGTGTCTTCCCTTTAAACTCCCACTTTTATTTCTTCTGTCCCTTTATAGAGCTCGTAGAGTGTTGGAGTTTTAAGCCAACACGGGGTTTTAACGCTCCAGTATATGTAAGCCCTGTGGACACTAGCCAACGTTAAAGCATGATGGATCACAATATCAGGAACCCATAGCTGGAAGCTTGGCGAGTCCTGCAAAAGCCAAAGGCAAGGACAGAAAACAGGACTGTCTCTGTAGGATGAAGACCACCGTAGTGTCAGTCCTGGAAGTTTCACAAGGACATTTTTCCTTCCCTCTGCAGATGCAGATATTCTTACAGTGTGCATACTTATCAAGTATGGTTCTCCAAGCTTATCACCACATGATGAGCTAAAATGAAAGAGGAAAATATATAATCAGAAACGAAGAAAGAAAATATCTGCTGAAGTTGCAAAGTATGAGAGGCTGATACACCGAAGCTAAGGAAAGAATCACGTTTAACTCGACTTAGACTCATGACGGAGGGGCGTCTAGGACGTTTGTCCAGCACAAACCTATAATTCTAAGAATGAGAACTGTGACCGTACCTCTTCTCCTTAAGGCCGTGTTAGTAGGAACTGGAGCGGAGGCTGAGAGCCACAGGTATACACTCGACACAGCAACTATGTCAAAAGAAGCAGAGCGACGTGCTTAATGTTGTGGGGATCGAGAGGCCTGACCGCACACACTCATCACTCTCTTCCCGGCAAAGGTGTCAGCGACAGGAGGCTCTGATGGTCTCGTCTCGCGCAGATCTTCCCGGCCGACGGATCACCAGGAGCAGTGTGTGTGTGTGTGTGTGAGAGGCGGTAGGAGGGGGTGCAGGTACACTCCATCACCAATCAGTGTGTCAGCAGTAGCACATTAAGGGAGGTGCAGGTACTCTCCCCCACCAACAGATGTGTCAGAAGCTGAGTGAGGATAGTAAAACAATAATGCACCTGGTGCCAGCAGTCCATGGATTCATAAACACGGAGATACGAAGGTTTATGAAAAAATGATTTTGAATCGAGACTTTATTTTATAGTGACGGACATGACCGGGCAAAACATGCCCCAAATCTAGGTCATCTCAGGTGAAAGGAAAAAGTAAAAGAGGAGGGAAATAAAATATTAATGAATAATCTGATAAGCAACCCAGTCCGTGATATGATCAGACGAACTGTGTGTTTTCCTTTGGATCCGAAAATCTAATGAAAACGAAACGCTGGCGCAAGATAAGCTGTTTCACAGGAGGAACAAAGCTTCAAAAGAAACTGCGCAAGCGGTAAATCGTCTGGCCGGTTATTAACGTCGCAACAGAATGTCGTAAATAACCTGTAATTATGCGCTATGCAAGGATTTTGTTTGATAAGAGTGAATGATGTATAGCTCATTGAGGGTACTGGACACAGGCTTGAATAAAGTTAGGTAAGACATCTGGTTCAATGGAGAAATTACTGCAGTTCTATAGGGAGACTGTGTAGACAGGAGATGGAATCTGAGCCGTGTTCCAGGGCTACTGTTGCCTGAATCCGTACTCGTACACTCTATAAATCATTGACCTAATTAGATTTTCTGGGAAGAGAAATCCAAATTAAACTTATAAGACCTCATTCAAGGTCCATGAAATACTAAAATGTCGTTGTATAAGGATTCCAGTGAATATCTCCAGTAGATTCATCTCTTAGACAGTAGAGCGTCGAGTGCATCACAAGTCTGAAGCTAAACTTTCTCTGGTCTTTGCCTTAGTGACTGAGCCAGCAGAACGCCCACAGCTATCTCGGCCAGTATTTCCTCCCGCTCAGATGTGAGAGAACCCACACTGGGCTGACTGGAGTGAAGGGATTCATTCATCTGCTGTACGCATCACAATGCACTGCCTGCTGGAACGCATCCAAATCAGAAAATGGAATAACATGATAAACTTCACCCAACCAAAGTGTTGATTCTCTCCGAGTCTTAACTAATTACCTAATGAACGCTTTGGCTTTAACCTCTAACCTTTCCGCTGCACAAACACATCACGCCCTCGGCCTTTCAGGACAAATCCATCTTCTTAGAGCCTGGATTTGGTGGCGTCACTCACTTCTGAATTATGCCTCTGGAAACCAGATAGACAGAGAAGTAGAAGATAACAAAATGACAGCAGGCAAGAGCAACAGGTAAGACTAGGAGACAAGAGCAGGAAGCGGTACAAACAGACAAGACCCTACGAAGAAGACCAACAGACAATGTGGGCTAGTACCCCATCAAAGACGCCTCTAAACATCCCCTTGAAACGTTACCAGGAAGGATAACATTAAGCAACCTAACTTCCGCTCACCCTGAGACATAAAGAGATTAATGGAAGCTGGAACAGTTCCAAGCCTTTCCTGTCGTGCAGATTCCGAATTTATTCGAAATACTAATGTCAAAATACAATATTGTCATCAGTCGACTAGGTGTTGTTACCTTGTCCTCTTGGTGCCACAACTAGGTGTCACCATGTCCTCTCAGTATCATCATTTGGTGTCACCATGTCCTCTCGGTGCCACAACTGGGTTCCACAATGTCCTCTTGCAACTTAAGATTTACGTCTTAGACGCAAGAGCGAAAAGAAGTACTTATCCTGGCTACTATACCCACGCTTACCATGTAACTTCTTCCCATTTACTATGATTCTTTACGTATCTCTAACTCTTATTTCTTGCTTTCACCTCCCGGTTACTCACCGCCATTCCTTGTTTCTCTTCCTGATGCACTCATTTGATTCTCAGTATTCAGTTTTTCCTAATGTAATTTGTCTTCATATATAGGCGACTCATCATCCTTAGACATGAAAACTCACTCTCACTGGTGTGGAATTTAACATCCATTTCGTGCAGGTAACGCTCTGACGACAACTTACCATTCTGTCAAACTGTTCTTCTCATTAGCAGATAGAACTGGACCATGCCTTTCCAACTTTTACAGCACTAATCTGTGGGGTTTCTGATCTCTTCCAGTACCAAGAACAGCCTCGAAGTGACCAAGTGGTCTACTGCTGTTTGAATTCATTTTTTCAATCCTTTGCATTCTTTGTATCCTCATACGGAGCCTGTGGCAGCTTCCCTCATATTTCAGAGTAGTTCAGGAATACCCTGTCATCAACTCATCTCACTTATACCTTTCGTATTGCCTCATCCAGAACACATCAAACAGCCATGGTGACACTGTGGAGCCTTACTGCACTCCAAATTTATTTCAAATGCCATCATTTATTCTCACGCACGCTCTGTATCCATTATAAAACTCTTCCCTGCATTCACCAGTTTTCCATCTATATCCCTGAGCCAAAACTTCCCGAAGCAATTCTCTTTTCACTTTATAGCACGGCTTTTCCACAGTCATGGACTGCAAAAGGAAATTTTTCATCTCTTTGTCTGTACCTCGTCACTTCTTCCCCTTTTTGAATCCGCCCTGTTCCTCATTTGCAAAGACTTAAGATATTCTCATTGCATAGTCAGTGATGCTTTCACCATACACCGTATTACATTAAGACGCCTTCTGTAGCTCTTGAGACCAGTTGGACTGACAATAACCGTGTTTGAAGCATTAGTGAACTCTCTGTAAGGGATGAATACTACTGTGGATTTGCAGAAGGGCAGAGTGTGTGAGGACCAGACTTTTCCAGGAAGGCAGGAAGTGGAGGAACTCCTAAAGGATACCGGGTAATGTATGAAGCACTCATGTTTATGGTAAAGGCAGTTGATTAAGTTAATGGGGAAGAGATTCTAGGAATTTCTGGCTCACTATGATGTACGCAGAAATCTCCTCAATTCCTTTAAGAGCGTTTTTAATTCAAGTAGTGCTTGCATGAGAGAATATGGTTGACTGGTCTGAAAAGAATGTTGGACAGCGTCAGGGTTGTATAATGTCACTAGAGTCGTGTAATTTCCTTTATGAATGGGTCATTACGGGAGATGAGACTGGGAAGGGGTGGATGTGTTGTATTCACAAGCTGGTAAAAGCATTAGAATTCTTTTTACTTAAATTAAAGTATTGTTCCTCTGAACTAAATGCACTTGAAGAGGTCAGAGACTGAAGGACATTGGTCGTCTCACGTTGACCCTGTAGTGATGTTAGGTCTTGCCCAAGACTCTCCTGGTGAAAGATGGCTAGAAATATCAAGTGGTCGTGTTATACATAACACTAGTCACATCTGTTACGCTGGTTGGGTCTTGTTGCTCCATTGCACAATATTCACACATTCTCGTCACAAGCATCACGTCTCCAGTTGCTGATCTACTACTGTTGTCTGTCAATCTCTGCCGTTGTAATGTGGTGACAGTGATACTATGTTGTTCTTCACTACCCTCAAATATTGATGCTCTCCTAAACGCCTAAATAATTTTTCCACATTTTTAATATTATCAAAACGATTTCAAGGATATTCTAGCAACGTTTACTGAAAAAAGAAAGAAAATGGTTAAGATGTGATAAAAGAAATATTTTCGTTTTCATTTTAGACCCCGAAATAATTTATGTTTTCCTGGGTGTTTAGAAATAACTGTGTGCATGATCGTTTGCCATCCAGAGAGAAAAAGCAAAAAAATAAGAAAGCATAAGATAAAATGTGTCACATGGAACATGGTAATTTGCAGGCGTTTTAGTATATGAGTCAAATGTTAATATCTCAGAGAATGTTTCCTTTGTGCCAGCCATAAAGAGACTTGTGAGTCATATGCTACATGCAACTGACTGGTATACGACGTCAAAAAGACAGCAGATAAGCTGCTTTACGGTCCTAACTGAGAGATCAAGAAAGATGATACTTAAAGTTAGCTTTATAGCTAGTAAGTATTAGAGGTGGAGTTACATAGAGTTACATAGATAAGACCACTGCACAGAGACCTCACGGTCCTTGCGAGGTGGTCTGGCCTTAACACTACAGAAAGAGGTGTGGTCTCCTTCACAGTAAAGCAGAGGCTCTCTCTCTCTGTCTCTCTCTCTCCCCACCCTTCATTCCCTACGGCAACGCCTGAAACAGATAGAAAAAATGCCGTTCAGAACCAAAATGTCTGAAGGAAAAGGATCTTTTGAGTGTACCAATTCAAGTGGTTCTCCAAAATATAAGAATAAATGTGGGTCTTACCGAAAATAAATCATACATCTGTAAGGGCCATGAATTTCTGAGATCACTTTGCCAAAAATCGACACAAGACATCCATAAGGCCAATTACACGCAGAGGATAGGAGTGACAATATACACCTTACTGGGAGTACTTTCCCCTAGTGTTTATGAGCGTCTTTGAGAGGACCGAACACAGCAATATTGGGATCATCGCTGAATCCCACGTGTACGGTGGAGTACACGCGTTGGTAGATAGAACACAGCGGGTATTAATTGCTTTTTTTTTACTGCCATCTTGCGTTTTTTCGTCAGCCTGAGAAAGCAGACTGGGGAAACGTGTGTGCAGGTGTTAGGAAGGACTTAACGAGGGACATGCAACGTCTGATTATACTTGAATATGCTCACTTTCATCAAGAGTAAATTGCTTCAGCCATTACGTGTTTTCTACAAAAGAAGAAATATGACTGTTAGCAAAAGCCAGTCTCAGAGTCCGAGTGGGAAGACATTAGGAATGGACAAGTGTATTATGAACCACTGTTCGACGTTAGACCAAGGTGCTCACCCAAGCCATCTTGGGTAAATGACTAACGAAAACTTGGACCTTAAGTTCTGAACTGTTCCGCCAAAAATGTGTGTCATGACTTAGGTATGGCGTGATATATATATCACATTCAAGTTTGGTACTATTATATGGTAGTGCATTATGTTGCTGAAGATCAAAGAGAGAGATTGACAGACACTAAAGAGGAAACGCCAGGCTTGTACCAACAACCTGAGAGGTAAATGCAGGAGGTGCTGGATACTGGAATCCTTCAGAAATTTCAAAGCCACTGAAGGAAATACAGATGGCTTCCACCCACGCTGACACACGGAAAATACAAATGAAATCTTCCGTACTTCTCTACCATCTTATTTAAATATGTCTGTATTTTAAGATAAAACAAGATAATACACCTTGAAGGAAAATGTTAAATAGGATTTATTACATCTCTCACTTTATCATAAGAAAACGGAGACCATGACTGGATTAGCCTCAATTACAGGACCAAATTTATCACTGACAGTTAATTAGTATAGTCTCAATTAAGGAACATTATACCATTTCAGACCATCAAACGTTACTTCAGATGTCATATAATACTCCTGACATAGATAAGGAAAGAGGTACAGAAAATACATAGATATCTCAGTAAAGACAAGGTTGAGAAATCTGTCATGTAAATGATATTCAAATCCCACTAATAAGTATCTTATCCACAGTTTTAATTTTGAAAGAGAGCGATTATGTGATAGAGCCCGAGGCGGCCAGGAGAATGGATGAAACTGTTTGAGAATAAAATTGCTCCTCTGAGAGATGGTTTCAACTGATGTATTACAGCCACAAAATTCTGACTTGCTCTGTTAATATTCTTTGTATAATACACATTTGACAAGGAAGCTTGACGAGACTAGGATTCCAGATAAGTCCATTGCAGATATTCTTATCATGTGACCCAAAGACCTACGAGTGAAGATTCTCACAGTTTACGAACAGAAATTATATCTTTGAGAGTGAGATGTGTCATCTATTTTGATAAAAGTTGTTTTCTTAGACCCCTTCGTAGACAGAAAGATGTAAATTATTCTAGTTTTCCAAAAAAAGATGAAAATACACAAATTGAATGAATAGATGAAGGTTATTATTTATACTTGAGAGCCCCTGCATATCAATCGGCAACAAATACTGATAATTACTAATAAAAGATTTCTCGTTGAAGCAAATATTTCGACATCTTTCTTGGTTGGTGGTGCTTAAGTCGGATGGATTTTTCTGCTTAAAGAAAATCTCTGCTCTTAATGTCGGAGATCTAAAGCTGACACTTCAGTAAACTTAGAGAGACACTGAGCGAAAGGGGTTTTGACTTTAAAGGAGAACTTAGTTTGAAATCTCTCACATCTACAAGTCTGACAGTCTCTTATGATCCTAAGTTCAAACAGCAATCTTACAGAAGCAGACGAATCTCCTTTATGACACGATCCAGTCTCGTATTTCTTAAATAATGGGAACGAAAGACGTATGGTGAACCCTGCACCTTTGTATTCCAGTCTGGTCAAACAAAGAAAGGACGAGCCTAGCTTATACTTATTTCTAAATCCTAGTAGCAGGGGCTTCGTTGCTGAACAAACACCTGAATTATTTGCTCCGTTGGGAGAATTGTTTATGAACCACCCGCATGTGTATAGACTGTAGGCCTAAGGCAATTGAAAGAATACAAAGCTAAGAAGATCTGGGTTAGAAACAGTGTGGTCTGTACGTGTCTCCTTTAAGGCTGAGTTTTTGTTTCTATTTCAAGTGTAAAACGGAAAAGTGTGTTTGAAGAAAACTTATATTTACTGTGATTTTTTTCTTTTTGCTTTGAACCTAAAAGACAACATGTCAGTGTGCCATCCTCCTGGGAAAAGAGGTCTAAGGTTATATTTGCGTTTATAAGAACGTAGGTGTCTTGGCCTCCATGAGTAATGTGGCAACCTGAAGTATCTAGATGATAAAAGGAAACTCAACCAAATCTCTTTAGAATAATCTAACATACGATATCACTGCAAAGCTTTCTTTGAATTTCACCTCTTGCTGACCAAGGTGAGGGATTGCATAAAACTGGTGTTAAGTGATATGGCAAAGCCAAACCAATTCTTAATTAGCTAGATTTATTAAGGCTAAGATCACGTTCGACAATCGTTCAGTCTGTTTTTCTCGTAGTTGATTCGCACTACAGATCATGCCTTATAAAAGACAAAAGGTGTAAGTGTAATATTTACACTGGTGCTTCCCAAGAGACTTTATTATGAATTATCATTCTGACTTCGATTTCGTGTCGAGAAACACACTAAGCCTTCTTTTCTATACTGAACTGAAAATCTTTCCCTGTACAAATCAGAGTCGCATGTCTGGTATCAGTTACATTGTTTCTTAAAGCACTAGTAGCTGCAGACGCTATGTTAATTTCCGCCGTCCAGAAGCTTAAGAAAATATATAAATACGACACCTGTAAGTCTACAAGCTGGAATTATGTAATGAGAAACAGAAAAAAAAAATAATAAAGGTAGGCAGTTTTACCCTGCTAGTCTGAGAGTTAATCTTTTGCCTCATTACCAGTCCAGTGATCTTGGAGTAAAAATTCTCTGAAAAGTTTGGTGTTGAAGAAGAATTTAATGGAGTGATCATTACACCTAACCGGATTTTTTTTCTCCAACCCAGGAGAATTTTAACGATGCTTAAGCTTTCCGAAATGAGCAAGACGACGAACTTCAGTGAATCATCAAAGAATCACAGGGGAAAAAAAAACAAGTGAATTTTCATAGATTAATAAATTCTTAAGCAGGAGCTTTCGAGTAGTAGGGGGCTATGGTGCCTTTAGTGGTCTCTCAGGAGCAATGATTTGAGGAGGACTGATGATGGTCTCTCACCAGTCGTCAACCGAAAGAGCCTTTTCCTACAAAAGGGATGTCAACCCATCCACTGGAATCTCAATATCTCTTTTTTTTCAGATTGGTCTCTGATTACCTCTGCTCGTTGCAGGGCAGAACTTGAAGAATGACAAAGTGCTTGTGGGTGCAGTATCCTTGAGGGGCATGACTGTCATTCCCGTGACTGCATTTCATTGCGAGAGACATTAGCCATTTGTGCATAAGGGGAGTGACCTTTACACTCGTTGAAGCCCACTTGCTACAATCATATTTCTATAATCGCCTCACATATGTCGCCGTCTGTGTCCATAGTTATATCTTACTTTTCAGCTCTATATTCTATAGGTGTTTGATCCCTTGCTGATAATAATTTGTCTCCTTGCTTATATGTTTCTTATTTTCACATCTTAATAATTTCTTCGTTACTTTCTTTAAAAATATAGTCTTATATATATATATATATATATATATATATATATATATATATATATATATATATATATATATATTAT